>JAPYZI010002381.1:0-29578 GCA_030523105.1 Ophioninae sp. A BG-2022a | reverse complement strand
CTCGTATGCTATGGACATTCAATGGGGGTGTTTGGAAAAGGTTTTTGCCTGACTTAAATAATGGCGTTGGATTCGTATCGATATCTCTTATAGTTTTCCAAGAAAGTCCATCTGAAAAATGGCAAAAAAAGAGGCAAAGGGGTATGTATGGAAAAATTTGCAAAAATCGATGGTCCAAATTTAAAATTCTACCAAAAATCAAAAAATCATCGGATTTCAATTATTAAAAAAGCGTTTTGAAGAGAAAATCATAACGAAGAGATTGAGCACAAAGTGGAGTGCGAAATCCTAAAGGGAAAAAAGTTATCAATGATTTAGTGAAAAAACTTATTATTCCCAAAAATCCAAAAAAATTGTGGACTTTAAATATTTTTTTTTTATGGTCCATTTCGAAGTGTTTTTCCAAAATAAAACCAATTTTGGTGTTTTCTTACTTCTCCTGCCATTTTGTAGAATGTATTGACGTATGCACCACCACCGAGAAGGCCTTCCCAAAGAACGAGAGCGAAGATAATCCAAATACTCGGAACGTAGAAGAAAAGTGCCTCCGTGAGAAACAGAATGACGTTGACGAACTGCAATGTGTAATTAAATTACGATGTTGTTCAAGTAAGCAGAAACAAGGAGGAAAGTAAGTATATTCGATGAATTGGTTTATACGTTTTTCCTTATTAATTAAACAAATTATTGAATTGTTATTTTTTTCGTACGAAAAATAAGGAAAAAATCAGCTGATCGATCAAAAGATAGATTTTAAGTGGGATCGAATTCTATTTATCTAACCAGACCATTTTATGGAACAGAATTATCGTAAAAATGTTCGCGTCATCAAAGATATTAATATTCATTCATTGTTATTTCATTATTATTATTATTATTCCATTTTTATTAATATCGGTTCATTATTGTTTATTATTATTTCATTATTATTATTATTCGATTGTTATGAATATTCGTTCATTATTATTTATTATTATTTCATTATTAATAATATTCATTCGTTATTATTCAATAATATTCCATTATTAATAATATTCGTTCATTATTATGTCATATTATTCGATTGTTATTAATATTCATTCATTGTTGTTCAATAATATTCCATTATTAATAATATTCGTTCATTATTATTTTATATTATTCCATTGTTATTAATATTCATTCATTATTGTTCAATAATATTCCATTATTAATAATATTCGTTTATTATTATGTCATATTATTCGATTGTTATTAATATTCATTCGTTATTGTTCAATAATATTCCATTATTAATAATATCCGTTCATTATTATTTATTATTATTTCATTATTAATAATATTCGTTCATTATTATTTATTATTGTTCCATTGTTATTAATATTCATTCATTATTGTTCAATAATATTCCATTATTAATAATATTCGTTCATTATTATTTATTATTATTTCATTATTAATAATATTCGTTCATTATTATTTATTATTATTCCATTACGATTAATATTCATTCATTATTACTTCCTTCAACAGAATTTCCCAGTCATTTACCGTTCGTAATCCGGCAAATACCTGATCACTTTTTCAGAAAAGAAACAACCAAAGGTAAAAAAAAGAACAAAATGCAACGAACCTGGAAAACCGACATGAGCCAGATCCTCTTGAAGGTGACGAATCCAGCGGATGAACGCGAAACGAAAACGCCGATTTGATATCCAGCTTGAAGCCATCGATACTGGTCTTCGTGAGTCAACCAAATATCGTCGAATTGTATCAACTCGTACTGCGATTAAATAAATATTATTACGTTTTAGGTTCGAATCGCTGATGAGAAGAAAAAAAAAAGTAACAAATATTGAGAATGAAGAATCAACGACTGACCAATCCCTGATTTATGAAGTATTCGAACAAGTAGACAAGTCCAAGTGGCACTATGTATCTAATGACTTTTGGGACCAGAGAAAACTTTTCGACCAAACTCTTGGAGGGCCCTTTGATTATTTCTTGCTGGCTTTCGAGTGCGTATTTCGCCATGGAACTGTCATAAGGCTCGACCATTATCATCCAAAAAGCAACAGCTTCAACCACCGGCACCGCAAGCATCAACAAAAGTGCATGCTCCGTTGTCATCACGACTCGCAAACCGGCGTAAGAAAATGCACCGACTATTCCAGCACCTCCGGTTCCCGAAGACCACGCTGTTATACCGTCACGACCGTATTTGTGGCTGTGACTTATTATCGTCGCTTCACCGAATCCTGATGATACGGAAGTCATCACCACACCCAATATCGTTATCCATTGGGAATCAGCTAACGAGACCGCTATGTAACTCGACATCGACAGCAACACGCAAATCCCTATACGAACGCTGCAATACCAAAATCATATATTTTTTTCTTTTTCTTTTTTTTTACACATAATTAGAATAAATATTCACTGAGTAACGCTGAAAACAATTGTTGTTTTCGATAGTTTTAATACGTCGAAATTTAAGAAACGTTGCTACAGCAATTCCGGCGATTCATAATTAGACACTCGACGATCAGAGCTCGATCCGTTTGACTTTGTAGTTTTGGATATTTGAAAAACTTTTTATGATTAGATTTCAAATTTTGAAATGAAAATATTTTGGACGCACTCACTTGACGTAAAACGGCAAAAATGGGGCTAACAGTTTGATAATCAAACTGGGCAATATATCCGCCAGTAGGATCGCCCCGGTTGACACCGTGTTGCATTGCCTCGAAGTTGAATTGTCGATCGTTACGTTCGGTAAAATCGTATCCGTTTTCGCCTGATCAAACAATCAACGAGTATTATCGTTTTTCAAGCTTAGGTTTCTTTTTTTTCAACTTTCGCTTTGAAACCAAAATCAGTTGTTTTTTCGAAGCGTCAACTAACCTCGCTGGCAAATCGCGATTCCAGTATGTCGTGAGCCGCGCTCAACATTACGACGTATCCGTAATTGTTGCACAATCCAATTAGCCAGAATGCTATTATGTTTCGCCATCTTGATAGCTTGGCTTCTCGTTCGAGCGATTCCAAATGAGTCTTCGATGATATCGTGGCTGTTAAATTTACGAAAATAATTAATTGTACAGATTTTAACGTTAATTCATACCTAGGAGTAAAAACAACCTAATATAAAACCAAAGAACCTTAAAGCGTTTTTGTTCCATCAAAAATAGAATTGGATATTATGAATTCGGTAAATTAAGTAATTCAGTGAATTAATTGGTTCGGATAATTAATTGATGGAGTAAATTAATTGGTTCAGATAATTAATTGATTCAGTAAATTAATTGGTTCAGCGAATTAATTGATTCAGTAAATTATTTGATTCAGCGAATTAATTGATTCAGTAAATTAATTGATTTAGTGAATTAATTATTTCATCGAATTAATGAATTCAGTATATTAATGAATTCAGTGAATTAATTATTTCAGTAAATTAATGAATTCAGTGAATTAGTTATTTTTGTGAATTAATTAATTCAATAAAATAATTAGATCAGTCAATTAATTATTTCAGCGAATTAGTTAATTCAGTATATTAATGAATTCAGTGAATTAATTATTTCAGTGAATTATCCCATTTAGTGAATTAATTATTTCAGTCAATTAATGAATTCAGTGAATTAATAATTTCAGTGAATTAATTAATTAATTTAATGAAACAATGAATTGCCCTGCATTAATAAATGTACTCTGCCAATTAATTCCACTAATATGATTAATTAATTAATTTATAGGGAAAATCAATTAGTTGAATTAATTGAATGCCGCGAATCAATCAACACGATAAAATTGACAGGGACGAAATTTATTTTTTATTTTTTTAAATCTTTGTTACGCGTTCCTGTTAAGCGTATTCCATCAAAAATTGAATGTTTGACAAAAGCGTGCACGATTATATTTTTTTCCTCTAGTTAGAGGAGAAACGATTCATTTTTCTGGAAAAACTGACTGGAAAATTGTTGTTGTAAAAGACCAGCTGGCAGCCTTGAAAAAATGTTTATTATCTCCGGAGATCGAGTCGAAGTGGAAAAACTCGTGTGAAAACGGAAAAATCGTTCAGAATCTCATTTTTATAAATACTGAAAGAATTTTCCTTCGCGATTCCCCCTTGGAGTGAACATTCAACGGCCTTGCCAGAACTTCGTTAATTTCATGCGCGTTCCGATCTAATGTCACGTTCATCGCAAATTAATCGATGCTTCGATCGACGATTCGTTCCGTTTTAATTTACCGTGTTACGTACAAATCGATTTTTCTATCCCGTTGCTTTTTAAAATTGGTGTAAAAAAACACGATTTTGTAATTTACGAAAATTAGAAAAATCGATTTTTCAACTTTCAAATATTTGTGTATAAAAGATTATTTTACTTTTTTAAAAAAGTGACGATAAATCGACAAATAATGGTCGGTCGTGTCGGGTGTAAAAAAAAAACACGATTTTGTACTTAACAAAAATTAGAAAAATAGATTTTTTAACATTCAAAAATTTGTGTACAAAAGATTATTTTGCGTTTTAGAAAAGTGACAATAAATCTCGAACTCATAGTCGGACGTGTGAAATTGTCGTTTGAAAATTAAATTAATTCAAGTTAAGGGGAATAAAGGAGATTTTTATTTAAAATTGTAAATTTTTTTGGAAATTATTTATTGAAAATAATGTCTGAAGAAATTTTAATTGTAATACGTAATAACTGTAATAAAAAAAATGTAATAAATCTTGTTTTTTCATTAATAATGAATAAAAAATAAAATTTATAAAAAAATAAATAAATAAAAATACTGAAAAAAAAACCAAAAAAATGTATCGAAAAATTTAAAGAAATAAATTATCAAAGAAACGAATAAAGCTTGTTTTTTTTTGTTTATTAAAAAAAAAACAAAGTCTTTTTCGCGGTAATGAGAGATCGCGATTGGCTGGATCGACGGAACGGTCGAATAACAATTATTCGGAATTGCTAATCGTAAGCGATAGGACTCGGAAGTTGAAAAGGAAAGCCTGTGGTGGCCCTCTTCCGCGATCATGCAAGTGTGTCACGGAGGAGCCTTCGCTCGCGTCGAAACATCGAATCGACAATTGAAATTCCGGGCGCGAATGAATCTTTTTACGAAAGGGAGAGCTCGTTGTCAAAGTGCGTAAGTGTATGTGTTTGTATGTATAAATCGTGAACATCGACCTCGGCTCTGCGACATTGGCTTCGCCACAAATATTAAACACTTTGCTCGGACAATATGCCGAGCGTGCAATAAGTTGTTATTACTCGTTGGACTTGGCAAGGTCGTTGCTATTTCCAGGAAGTACATCTATTGCGTCTTTAGTTCGTTATTTTTTTCGTTTATTCAAAAATGAAAAAATAGACTTCACCCAAACACGTGAAATAATAGAAAAGCTTTAAATATCAATTATTTATTTATTTATTAACACGAGACAATAATAAAGGATTCACTTCTCTTGAATACTGAATTATTAGAAAAATCTCTAAAAATCAATTAGAATAATTGAAAATATTTAGCATTTATGATAGAAAAGTTATTGAAAAAAATTCAATTTATTTACTCAAGTTAATATTCAATTTATATGATTTGGAATATTTTAAAAAAATTCAATTTATTTATTCAAGTTAATATTCAATTTGTATAATTTTGGAAATTCGAAAAAAATTTCTATTTATTTATTCAAGTTAATATTCAATCAAGTTAATATTCAATTTGTATAATTTTGGAAATTCGAAAAAAAATTCTATTTATTTATTCAAGTTAATATTCAATTTGTATAATTTTGGAAATTCGAATAAAATTTCTATTTATTTATTCAAGTTAATATTCAATTGATATGATTGCGAGAATTCTAAAAAAAATCAATTTATTTATTCAAATTAATAATTAATTTACACCATTTCGAAAATACTTGACAAAAAAAATGTAATTTAATAAATTAAGAAAATATATTCTTTACACGATCACTTGATTGATTTATTTACTCGAGTGTCCAGAACAAAAGAATCAAATTTTCTATTTTCGTTAATAAATAATTATCAATCGCGAACGAAAGTAGATTCTTACTTCCATGGGAATGAGAACGATGGAATTCCAAAATTCCGAATAATCGAATTGTATTTGCACTCTCCTCTTATCAATGCAATATTGAGCGAGAAAGATAATTCGTCAACGTAGCGTCTTATACAGGTCAGGGACTTTACGAGTTCGGCAACCTTTTCGATCTTTATTATTTTAGCCATACTTTTCATTCAATCACTTTTAACCTATCGGATCACCACAATGCTGTGATAAATCCCTTGATCAATCCATCTTGAAAACACGTTTCGAAAAAAAAAAAAACATTTATTCCGTGCCATCTGGAATAACAATTTTGATAGGAAAATTATTTGTCGGAAATTTATTTGTCGATAACGTAGAGCGTGGAAATTTAATTAATTATTATTTTTGTGGAATGAATTATTATACGAATTATTTGTATTAATAAATTCAGTGAATGAATAAATTCGGGAAATTAATTAATTCAATAAATAAATGAATTCAGTGAATTAATAAATTCAGTAAATTAATAAATAATAAATAAAAATGTTAAAAACACACCAATGATTTTTGTAATTTGAACCTCGCACTAAGATATTTATTAATGCAGAAATATTATCTATTATTAATTGTATTTTAATTCTTTTAGTTTCGGTTTCGATTTCTTCTTTAAGAAAATCCATAAAAATCGTAAACTCAACGCGAGCACGATACGAATTATTGATTCTTTATCGCGATTAAATTGTCCTGTTTGTGGAAAATAACGGTTGTTGCGACACACGTACGTATCGCGTTATAGCCGCACTTGTGTTTGCAAATTAAGAAAAGACGTAATAAGAGATGAGAGACGTCTATCTCTGGTGCATTTTTCATATTAATCAATCTTCGTTGCTAGCACATGTTTTCAAAATCGCACTTTTTTTTACCACGCGACTCGTCCGAGCTCTATGACAAAAATTTCCGACGCGTTAATATGAAAATGAAGAAAATCTATTTCCGTCTACGTGTCGTGTGTAAATATATACGAACGACGGCACTTGTAAAAAACGAATAGAACGCGGATCACAAAGCCCGAAAAAATGGGATCGAGAGAGAGAGAGAAAGAGAATAAATGAAAAGAGATAGAACGAGAAGAAAGAAAACGTGAAAGAGAAATTCATATCTCTCTTCCTCTTTCTCCAAAGAGAGAGAGAGAGAGAGAGAGAGGGAGAGATGATAATGATGATACATTTTATTATGCCCTAGTAACGAGCTTTCGTGCAACAGGGAAAAACCAAAATTATCATCATCATAATCATCATCATCATCATCATCATCATCATCATCATCATCGTCATCATCATCATCATCATCATCACCACCATCATCGTCATCGTCATCGTCATCGTCATCGTCATCATCATCTTCATCATCATCATCATCATCATCATCATCATCATCATCATCATCATCATCATCATCATCATCATCATCGTCATCATCATCATCATCATCGTCATCATCATCATCACCATTAATATCACCATCATCATCATCATTACCATCATCATCACCATTATCATCATCACCATCATCATCCACGTTCGTTATCGTTATTGCAATAAATTCAATATAATTGCATTACTTTGACGTCATCGGGGATGACACTGACGTATAGTTTTCGTATTCGAGTTTGTTTGGAATTCTGGAAAGATTGGTAATCGATCGACCGCTTTCTCCGATTCGAAAGATAAACTCTCTTCGAGGCCGAATTTGTTTGTGAATTTATTCCATTTTCTGATATTTTTGAAAAGATTTTTGAAAACACTGAAACATTTTTTTTCCACTTGTCAATAAAAAAAATCAATCGTGAAACTTTCTTCCTCCCTCGCTCCCTCACTCTTCCATTAAAAAAAGGAAAGAAAAACGGATGAAAGAATTTCAGAAGAATTTATTACTGCACGAATATGCAAAATATTTATACGAGACAATTAAAGAAACCAAAGTTACAACTCGAGGAAATTATGCGTTTGTATCCTTTACTTTATTCGTAATTCCAGAAATCGACTAATTTCTCGTAATTTTTAAATTCATTTGAATATTTATAGGCACGGTCGTTTTTATTTATACTTGCATATACGTAGACTTTCGTGTACTCAACGCTCGTTCGTTTCTTACTGATAGTTGTGTCATTATCCCGCGTCATTGGTCACCAAGCACAACAATACACGAAATTCGTAAAATACATATCCCGTTGGTAATACAGTAACCTTCGAAAAGACATCGTACCTTTCGAAGGGCCATCCATTATTACAGCACTTTGTATTTCGTATATTATACGTCATAAATCACTTGTTCTAATTATGCACCTATACAATTTATTTACGACACTGTGAGAATCACAGGATTTCTAACACTGTACGAAAACGTAAGATGTTTGAAAATGTACGTTATTTTGTTTCTCCTCGTCCACGCAATAACCGTGAAACGGTTTATTCAAAGAAATACATTCTTGGCGTATCTAAACTTAATCGGTGTGTTAACGCCTCATATGTGAGCGCCACGAGTACTGTGAACGTCTCGATATATATGCACCTCCAAAGCGCGTTTTTTTCTCGGCCCACCCCCACTCCACGCAGCACGAATCCCTTCCAGTATAATTTTCTTATCGAGTCGAAGAAATACGAGTTCTATCCTGGTGTCCCGATGATGCGACGAATCAAATTTTTCGTTTTCCTATTTTCGGAGTGTTGAGAAAGAAATCATTGGACAAGCGCATGTTAGGCCTTGCAAAACTGTTTCTTCGTTTATTAAATATTTTCAACATTCGTCTCATTACACAACGCGATATCGGGATTTTCGCTGTCGTGCTATTTTTCTTGCAATTCAAATGAGGATTGGTGTGTCGTAACGCCTATTTTGTTGCTTTCCATATTCTAATTTCGAGCTTTACAAACCACGAATTGTCCGCGAATTGTATTATTCAAAATGGCGGAGCGTCGATTTATCTCGAAGATTGCACTTTTAACGCGTCGGGATGGGATAATACGATACTTGCAATTGCACTCATTTGCTTACCGCCAAATGTGGAAACGTTTAACTATTTTAGCGGGACGAAAACGATGAAGGAAAATACGCTAGATGTCCGTCGAGAAGTCAGTCACGTAGTCAAATGAGTGTTTCATTTAAAGAAATAATTATAAAAAACTTCGAAATATTTTAGAATCAAGGTACGAAAAATTGTGATTAAAGCTTGTTATTTAACATCGAAGAAGCCGCGGAACATTCTTCGGTGAGTTCGTCATCAATTTGATTCACCAAACAATTTTGAAACACCTAACCTCAATTGTACCATTCTCGAGGTTACCAACGGATTGTTATCACGAAAGAAAACAATCGGGTTATTCTTGACCGCTCGTTATTTACAATGGGAAAAGCATCGAAGGACAAACGTGACATTTACTACAGACGAGCAAAAGAGGAAGGCTGGAGAGCGAGGAGTGCATTCAAACTTTTGCAAATCAACGATCAATTTGACATATTTCAAGGTACATCGATTTTAATTACATTTAGACGCAAAAAAGTAACATTCCTTTTTTTAACTAGGTGTAAGAAGAGCTGTTGATCTTTGCGCTGCCCCCGGTAGCTGGAGCCAAGTCCTATCGCGCAATCTCCAGTTTGTAACTTTTATGCGCTCCGTGACTTCCTTCGCCTTCAAAATAGTAACAAAGCTTATCGTTCTTTCAGAAAATTTGTGCCCGAACCCCAAATAGTGGCGGTGGATTTGCAAGCGATGGCGCCTCTGGACGGAGTTGTACAAATCCAGGGTGACATAACAAGCGTTTCTACAGCCGAACGTATAATAGCTCAATTTGGAAATAATCGAGCTGATCTGGTGGTCTGCGACGGCGCTCCTGACGGTGAGAATTCTATCGTCAATTTTTCCATATTCTCCATCGGATCTCTACTACACGAAGTGTCTTGAAAATCGCCCGAGACCTTCGGCGCTTCCCAACTGCTGTCTATTTATTTTAGTATTCATTTTGCCTTGAATAAAAGCATTGTACGGAAGATAGGCAAAAAAGTGTGAACGTCGGTTGACATTTACGATATTACTAGCACATTCTAAAGAGCAAGGATTCTTTACAGTTACGGGCCTCCACGACATGGACATCTACATCCAATCTCAATTGCTCCTGGCAGCCTTGAACATAACGACGCACGTACTCAACCGTGGGGGTACATTCGTAGCGAAGATATTTCGGACAAAGGACGTTTCGCTTCTGTACTCCCAGATAAGTTTGTTCTTCGGAGAGGTGGTAACTGCGAAGCCGAGTAGCTCGAGAAATTCAAGCATAGAAGCGTTCGTCGTCTGTCTCAATTACCAACCCCCCCATGGCTACCAGCCCCACATGCTCAATCCACTATTGACTCACCAGCCGTTCAACATTGATAAATTGACCGGGATCAACAGGTAAAACGACGAAACGACAGGATCTTCGGAGGTTGGAAAGTAAAGGCTTTCTTTGCGCAGGAAAATCGTGCCGTTTGTCGTTTGCGGTGATGTCGACGAACTCGATCCGGATTCCTGCTACGCATTCAAGGTAATATAATCATGGATTCCTCTCGTTTTATTCATCAGGGGTTCTTTTTTATACACGTGGGAGAAGTCCTTACCAATCGTAATTGGATATGCCGATCATTTTTTTCATCTCGGATATGTATAGCTGATACAGACCTAAATTTTAATTCTCAAATATTTTTCCCACGTGTTAAATATAATTGGCAAACTGCCATGCTATTAAGAACGGACCATGAATTTCCAGTTGAATCTGTTTTGTTCTGATTGATTCATTTCAAAATGCACAACGGTTCTAAATTTTAGACGAAAGCTTGAAAAATAATGCATTCAATTTCAATGGTCATATTTTCGTGAGCCTTGCATTTTCGTATCGCGGGGATATTGATAAGATTCGAACTGCGGGATTAATTTTTTTCTCTTTATTACCTGCATTCGATACGCCAGCGAGACATTCCTAATGCAATCTTGGTGAAAATAAATATTTTCCACTTTCGTCGACCTCCTTTCCTATCATCTTATCACCTTTATCACCTGCAACACAAAACGGAGCTCGTAAAGCGTTATAGCGTGACAATAATATTCCAGATCGAAGGCAAGGACTACGAGTATCGCGAGCCCATTCAATGTCCCCTCACGCCGCCGTATGCAGAAGCGATGGATCTCTTGAAGAAGGGTACGAACCTGAGGAAGCCAAATTCGAGCGTCGTACTTCGGAATCCGGCAACAACGTCGTTCGATAATTTTAAACGAGAAGCTATGGAGAGAAAATCCGAAATTGCTCCCGAAAAGAAGGAAGAAGAAACACCGAGCAACCCGGTTGATCTTTCGACTCTGAGTATCGATAATATTTTCGACTAATCTTGCACAAACGTGAGAAAAAAAATAAAATACAACATTTCCAAGAATATTTGCGTCGAATCCTATTTGCTGTTGTCCTAATTGGAAAGCGCGTATAAGCCGCAATTGTAAATGTCGAAATTGGGCGGCAGAATCGACACGCAACAATTTTATTCGTTTATACACTAGAAAGTCACGTGACGTTCTCCTTCTCGCTCGACCCAAACAAGAGAGCACGATTTGCGGGATAAACAGTGAGTCCGGGTGTTCGAACGTACCGCGAGACAATCATAAGCGAGAACGAAGAAAAAAAGGCATGACGGGGATCGAGGTAAACACCGGGAAGAGTTTTCTAATACGTTTGTATCGTCCAACGTACACAACGGTTAAACCTTGAAAAAAAAAAAAGAATAGTTATTTTAAAACGGAAAGAATCTCAGAGTAAAAACGGTTGAATTATTCCACAGAGTAACCGGTGTTACGCGTGTAGAAAATTGTTTTGCTGCGAAGACTGTTGCATCGATCACGTGAAGAAGAAGCATCCGAGTCGAAAGTCGGAGTGTCCGCTTTGCCGCTCGGAAAAACTGATGGTGAAGAACTTCAATAATCAAGAATTTCTCTGTCACGTTGTATTCAACCATTTGCCGTTGTACTGCAATATATGCGGATCGGAGTTCAAGGATTGCAAGGATTTACAATCGCTAGGTGCGTGTCGTCGATTCTCCGTGCGTCGCGAGGACGCTGTAAAATCACCGTTCACACCGGACACGCCATCGCCGTTGAACAAAACCCCTTGCGGTATCGCGGCTCCTACTAGGCCCGACAATTCTACGGTCGATGGTGATTACAACGGGAATTTTGGCAGTGTCGTTTCACCACCGGAATTCACGAGAAACACGAGTACACCGATGCACGTGACCGGTGACGGTTCGAAAGCCAATCTCATCTTCAAAACACCGAAGAGTCCGTTTTACCCGAAAACTCCGAGAGCGACTGGTCTAACGGCGAAACATTCGAGAAACCGTAACGGCGATACGGATAAGGAAAACGACTCGCCGAACGAGTCGAATTACGAAAACACCGAGAATCCCTCGTATGACGAATCGACCTATCACAGCTGTTTCGATTCAACAACGATCGGATCTCTCACCGATCGTACCCCACTGCGATCCATACTGACCAACAGATCGCTGGCTATGATGAGCGACAGCTCGAGTTACGCGACGATAAACAGCAATGACGGAAGAAAGAGACTCGACGCCATGGAAGAAATCGATGAAAACTTGAGAATAGAGGATATCGCTAATACCGCTCGCTCCCTCCTCGCTACCATCGAAGAATCTTCCCCCCTCAAAACTGCCTCGGACAATCGCCAAAAAGACTCCTCCAAAAGAGTTCGTTTCTCCGATCAGTTCGAGATGAAGGACGCTATAGGAATGACAACTTCGACAGTGAACGACGTTGAGACTCCGGATGGTGACGTTTTTTACGAAGCCCGCGAAAGCATGACCGAAATGTCGTTGAAGGTCGCGGACAAACTTTCCCTCTCTTCGGCACTCATCGACGACGAAAACGAAAAAAATTTCAAAAGGGAACAACGAACGGAAGACGCCGAAGATACGAGGAATATCGATGGGAAATTGGAGAGCCCGAGAATCCCGGACTCGACATCGCTCAACGAAACTTCAACGTCCTCATCTTCGAGGGTCATCATGATGGTTGTTGTTGAAAAAAAAGGCACCGTCGACTCCACGGATCTCGTGCCTCTCATCGACTCGAGCCTGAAAAAACTCGTCGCTAATAACACCGTTGATACTTTAGGAAATTCTCTCGAATCGGCGAAAAGATTTAACGAAGAATCTCGACCCGGAACTTCGGTAGTCTCCGTTGATAGTTACATGAGCGTTTCTACAGTCGAGTGTTACAAAACACCCGATGGGAGCATCAATACCACGAGAAATACACGAGAATCCCCGGAATCTAATAACTCCGTTGGATCCGGTGGAGGAATTTTCGCGGCGGTGGCTCACGCGATGAAAATGGCTTTCAGAAATTTTTCAGGTGGGCGTAGAAAATATATTTTTTCGTAATATTTCTTTTTTGATTCTTCGATTAATGTTTATAATATTTGAAGGGTAAGCGGATTCAACCAAATTAATTAAAGTTATTGATCATTCTCAATTTATCCCTACAAATATCTACAGAAAAGAATGTTGAAAAATACATTCCGTTGATTCAATAGAAATAACGGCGACATCTAGTTTGACGGAGGAAATATTTATTTACGGACATCCTTGCAGTGGATGTTATCAAATTGCTCTTATCGGATCTAAACCTAAATACCAGAAGGTATTTAGGTATTTTTATAATCTTTTTATAGAATTATCAATTTTTTATCAATTGATATCTTTGTTAAATTACATTCCAGTCTCAGCGCCCCTAAATGAATAATTGAGGAAATAATAAATGAAGTGTTTGCTTCTTCAAGGTGCAACGTCATTGAGAAACGTGTCGCGAGAACCGTTAGAACACAACCAACAGCGGTCCCTTCTGTCCGCGATTCCGGAGCCCAGTGTATCTCCGTCAAGAGTTCTGACGAGTCTCGCGTCGGTACTCGCACCACGCACGGCCAAACGTTCTCGAGACGTGGACGAAACGACTCCGACTCAGCAATCTCCGGAGCGTGTGGATTCGCCCAATGACGTGAGAAGTCCAGTTTCGAAGAGGCCTCGCGGCTGGTACAAAATTCGGGCTCGCGAACCAATCGCGAGAATGAGGAACAGTACAGTCACTTCACCCCGGGGAATCTCATCGGAGACTCAATGCTTTCAGCAAGGATCGCTGTCGGTGGGCGACACGATTTTAACTTTACCTTCGCGGGCTCATCAATCAACGCAAACCGATTAGTTTCCAACGAGCGTTCGTTTCGCTTTCCCATTTTCGAAGCAATATTACGATTTTCGGAATCTTCAAAATGTTTTTTTTTTCTCTTTTTAATTTTTCGTCGAGATCTCCCGAATAAAATTTGGGGGCGATAAATCTAGAGCTAATTCAATTTATACCGAGGACAACACTACAGGCGTACATAGATAGAGATGTCATTTGTGGGAATGAAGTTGAAGTTTGCAATTTTGGGATCGAACGAAAATGTTTTTTTCCTGATTTTCCACTGAAAAATTTCAACCACGAAAATGATGCAAATATTTTTTAAAAGAATTATTAGCGAGTTAAGAAACAACTACATTGTATGATTTTGGATAACAATGAAACCGAAGAGTTGGGAAAAATGTCGTTCCATTCCAACGATGCAAACTTTAGTTCCATTTGAACGAAAAGCTTGTAGTGTATTGTTTAGTCGATGTAAGATCATAGATGTAAGGCTCAAAAGATCGTACTTTCATTTAAAGATTTTCGCACCGCGTTTTAACCACCTGTTGTGGTCAAACCGAACGACTTCTTGAAAAATGTTATCTTTTAAAAATATTTTTTATTGAAAAGTATCAAAATGTATGTACATCTGGATTTAGAATATATATAAATACGTGATGTGCATGAGAGGTCGATTGTTTCATTGAGGTTCTTCGGAATGGGTTTCCTTGGCCATTTCTTGGACTGTGTCGATGCTCAACAATTCTCTGTGTTTCCTCCACAGTTCTTGGAGTATCGGCTTTTTCTTCACCAAGTCGCCGGACGCAGCGATGAGATTTGTTATCAATCTTTTCATTATGTTTATTTTTTGCAGCCTTTTATGGATCAAGTCTTTCAGGCTGAGAGGTGAATAAAAAAGTATTTTCAATATCTCGATGAAGGATAATTCATGCTAGACTGGCTAATTATAATGATATTTGGATGTTGATTTTTTGAATCATCATATTCATTCAGTTTGAGCCAACTTACTTAAAAAATAACAATACAGTGTAAAAGAAACAAAATATATTTTCATAAAAACTTACCTAGCTATTTCTGGATTGGTTTCTTGGAGTTTCTTTTGCCGTATGTCTTTCTGCTGCTTTAGAAAATCTCTAAACTCCGACAGCGACTCCTGGAGCTCGCACTTCAGTTCTATCTCTTTCATAGATGCTTCTGCTCGAGCTTCCTCCAGGCTCATCATCCGATCGTTCAAAACGAACAGTTTCTGCATGATGTCCCTCAGTGTCCTGTTCGTAGAATATTAAATGGATCGGTAAACCAGTAACGGACGATAAGGTTTCAATTACGCTCATCCACACGTACTCGCTTGTCTCGTCTTCTGAATTCTGAAGGATTTCTGGCAACGCGCTGTTTTGCAGGCAGGTTTCCATGGCTTTGTTGGTGAGAACGAAGTGAGCCATTTTCTCTTGCAATTCATTGTAAGTGTCCTCTTCGCCTTCCTCCTGTATGTCGGATGTTCTTTCTGCGTTGAAATACATATATGAGAATATTCATGGAGATTGCCTACTGGTTATAAAAGCAAAACTCACGCGCTTCCACTTTGGCTTTTAGCATGAGAATCTTGGCGCTCAACGCCTTCAACGAGTCTCTCGTATCGCGTATCCTTTTCTCTGTGGGCCTGAGATCATTTATAGAAATTGCACCGATTGGAAAATTGGCGATGCTCCTGCCCAGTGAATGGACAGCACTTTCCAATTCGTCAAGAGCTTGTTCTTTCATGACTGATTTCTGAAAGCATCAATAAATTCTTCAGGAAATTTTCACCAGCTAAAAAATTCTTTGCAAAAAGTAACATTAAAAAGATCATCTTCTATTTTGTCAATATATCGTTTGTCATTCAATGTTGAGACTTTGTTACAATATTTCCGGTTCAGAGTTTTGAAGGTCGACGATAGAAGCCAACGACCTAACCTCACATTTTAACTACGTCAATTGCGGTAATTGTTAGACACTAAAAGTAAATTGAAATTCTAGAATTCGTTTCTATACTTCCTTAGAAATATTACAACTTTATGACCATGCGACAACGACCTAAACTCAGATTACAATTTCTTTATTAGTCATTGTTACTCGCGACTATTGAAGCGCGAGAGGAATAAAAAAAAACTATTTTTATTTGCGTTTATTAAAAAAAGTAAAGAACTTCCGTACACTTTTGGAAAGTCGAATGAACTATTATGAAGTAATAAAACGCGGGAAAAAACAATACGAAACAATGGAAACTGGAGATTTTCTCTACTGATAGGTGTTAGTTGGTAAGTAGGTCGCCGCTATACCGACTGCTGTTAGACACGATTTCACATATATGTTCGGGCAACTAACCACTCGCGTGTCTACTACAGCGACTCCATAAAAAATGGCACAGGACAACTAGCGCTACGTGTAGGTGAGAGATGAAGTCAAAAAATGCGGACAATACGAGATTCATTTTATGGGTATAGCGCAGCCTGTCATCCCCCACCCAGATCGTGGTTCGTTGAATCGCGGAAAGTAAAAACGATTATAGAAACACTCATACCGTTGCGAGCTCTACGCGCTCTTTTCTTTTGACAATCCACACATTGATGAAATTATATCAGACCCTCGGTTTGTGTACACACTCGCGTATCGTAGAATTGTCATCAATCGTTGTTCCCCTCCCTTTTGTCTTCTTCTCGGTTTATCGAATTCTATATTTTTCCTTTTGAATCAATCGATTCGCAACTATACCCGCTACCAACATATCACAAAGTAACCCTCGTAATGTTTGACATATGACAAGAAAAAAGAGGAAAAAGAAAGTGAAAGTACGCGAGCGCGCCGGACATTGTTTTTTCCGTTAGGATCAACGAAAATTCTTTCAATAGTAGTGTTCTCGATGTGTACATCTACGGTTAGCGCTAATACAATTAATCAGGGGTGCGTGCCTGTGCGTGTTGGTTAATCGAATTATCAACGTGTACGACGAACACTCAATCTTTCCTCTTGCATTCTTTAGAGTGTCACGAAATTTCGGATATTACCCGCCGCAAGTTTTATCCGTTTTCTCTCCGTTGTAGAATTTTTTCACTACGCCCGTAGCTCGCATACGTCATGTGTGACGAACGCTCCAGCGAATAATTTACGGTGGAAAAAACATGAAACCGTAGTGATGCGTTTAAAGGGAAAGAACAACACAAAATCTTTCCACGGCGTCTACAGGGTGCTGTCCCGTATATGTCGTGAGTATGAAGGATTGTCGATTTCACAGATCATTGAATTTATCGAATCGAGTTGAATGACAGCCGAATTCGATCGGAACCCATAAAATCTACTGCAAACTCAAAAAAAAAACAAACCCAAACAATCAAATTGTTTGTGTAACCCATTTTGGCATATTCTATGATAAAATGGTAAATTATAAACTTTTTTATGTTCGACCCTCCTTTAAAAACAAAATGACTCTGATTAATCTTGTAAAAAATTCTCTTTGCAAAGTTCGATTGCTTTCAAAATTACAGTGATAAAAATGTCACATATTCCCTATGTAACGTTTTGTGTAATTTTTTGTCTGAATCGCCAAGAGAAATCATAGAAATTAAAAACATGAGTCTCAATGTGTTAAAACCGCAAACAAACCCAAACAGTAGTCTCAACTATGCAAATTTTGATATAATGGAGAATAAAGAGGGAATCATCTCTACTTTCTCAATTGTTAATTCGTGAATAAGTTTTGACTATGTCACGACAAAACGATAATTTGCCTAGAATGAACAGATATTTAATTTTGTAGGAGCCGTGGATAAAGGTCAACTCGATGGTTTCATGGCTGATGGCTCGGTGCCGCCACTGAAGAGTGGTCACGATACTCAAACTATGGGTTTCGCGACGCAACAGATGCGCGAGGCGTCCGACGTATCCAGTACTGTTTACGCGGTTGGCCATTATGCTCCCAAAGTTTTGAGAAATTTGAACGCTCAACGTCTGAAGAATCAGTTCAGCGACGTCGGGATCGTAGCCGGCGACAGTATAATAAGAGCTCACAGATCGGTATTGGCCGCCAGTAGCGCTTACTTCAATGCCATGTTTACCGGTGGTCTCGTGGAGGAGCAGCAAGAACTCGTGGAGATTCATTCTATCTCGCCGAATATACTCTCCATTCTCGTTGATTTTATTTACACCGGCAACGTCGACATCACCCAGGACAATGTACAGGAGTTGTTTGCCGCTGCCGACATGCTGGAATTGGACGAAGTTGTCTCGGGTTGTATAGATTACTTACGACAGCAACTACATTATTCCAATGCACTTGGAATTTACAGGTGCGAGTGTAAACTTTTCTCTTTCTTATTTTCTAATACTTTTTCTACTCAGCGACACTCGGAGAAATGAAAAGTATCCGACTCCTGTACTGTACTACAAAACCACAAAATATTCTGTTCGCACAGATTTGCGGAAGCACATAACAGACTAGATCTACTGGAGACTGCCCTACACTTTATCGAAGTCAATTTTCCTCAAGTTTCGCAGGAGGAAGAGTTCCTTGATCTGCCAAAGGATTACCTCGTTCGTTTTCTCAGTAGCGAGTACATCCACATCGACACTGAATTCCAGGTAATGAATGAGAAATCTCCAAAAAAAGCCGCAAAATGAGCCAGCAACTTCATCGAGTAATTTTTCAATGATAGAGAGAAAATTGATCGTTCTATCATGTAGGTCTTCCAAGCCGCGTACAACTGGATAGTCCACGATATTCCGGCTCGACGTTGCTACGTTTTCGAGATACTCGGCCACATAAGACTGCGTCTGTGCTCTCTGGCTCGTCTCGACAGTGTTATTCTCGAATGTAAGGACGCGAGTCTGATCGTCGCGTTGCGCTCGATACAGAAGGATTTGGTGTCGAACAAAGGCTGTCTCGTGCCTTTGCGAGCCGAGCCCCGGCTCTGCGCGAAGAAAAATATTCTCGTCATCGGTGGCTCGAAACGCGAACACACAGCAGGCAGTTGGGCGCGGGACGCCGAGAGTACTTACGAGACTATCGAGAAATACGACACGTTCACTGGGTAAAGAAAAATCTAAAAGACGAAACTTCAGAGAATTTCCTTGATGAGTTTTCATTAAACGAATTGATTAAAACGAATAAATCAGAATAGTTATTCGTATCGCTACTTTTATTCAGAACTCATTTTCATTAGGCAATCACGTTCAAATTCGTGACTACAAAAAACTTGGCACTTTTATAACTTTTCAGAGAATGGAGCGAAGTGGCGCCGATCGGAATCGGTCGAATTCTTCCCGGTGTAGCGGTTTTGGACGGTAAAGTTTACGTGGTTGGTGGAGAGTTGGAATCGTGCATAATAGTGAACGGTGAATGTTACGATCCTCGAGACAACGTTTGGACATCGATAGCGTGCATGAGAGAGCCCCGATGCGAGTTTGGACTTTGCGCGCTGGGCAACGCTCTTTACGCCTTTGGTGGATGGATCGGTGAAGACATCGGAGGTTCGATCGAAACTTACGATCCATTGACGGACAAATGGGAACCCCATGGTCAACTGCCGAAGCCTCGGTTCAGCATGGGTGTTGTAGCTTACGAAGGTTCGTTCCAAATCATTCAACTCGATGGGACAATTAAATACGTTTCGGAATTTTTGTGTTTAATTATTTAAAAAATGTTCCACCCGCTCAGGGTTGATTTACGTGATCGGAGGATGCACTCACGACAGCAGGTATCGTCAGGACACAATGACTTACAATCCTGTGACCCGAGAGTGGAACCAACTCGCACCGATGCTCACGCCTCGATCTCAAATGGGAATAACTATACTTGACGGTTACATTTACGTGGTGGGTGGGACGAATCGAAATCAAGAAGTTCTCACAACCGTGGAAAGATATTCTTTTGAGAAGGTGAACCCTCAATTTAGTCTTGTTACAGAAAAAGGCAATATTTGATCATCAACACATGGCACATTGGACGGTTGCATGAATACAATATATTAAACTCGTTTTCTTTTGGAGAATTCAAATTTGTTGCTAAAGCTAGGTAGCTGGATACTAAAAGTATACTTTGCGAAATTTCATTCCTGAAAGTAAACCGCGACTCCTATGATCGGAATCTCCCTGTTTGAGACGTGAGAAGATTAAGGAAAATTTCATTGCAATTTCGGTATCCAAACGCGCATGCGTCTGATTGAATTCTTATGTTATCTAATTTAATTCGTAGTTTAATTAGCTCTGCTTAATGCATGGCTTATCTTGGCTCATTAAATTTCATTCATTGCTAAGAAGGCGTGCGTTCTTGTAAATTTTCATCCATATTAATCCTGTTACTCTCATTGATGACTGTACATTGTTATAATTTAAAAATCTTACGTTATTTTTCGTGATAACAGAACAAGTGGTCAGCCGTCGCCCCGATGAGCATTGGAAGATCTTATCCGGCGGTAGCAGCGGCTGATGGTCGTTTGTACGTGATCGGTGGGGACCAGTCGCAGGAAATAAATTTCTACCGGACGCAAATAACGATCTCGACCGTTGAGTGTTACGATCCGAACTTGAACAAGTGGGAAGAGTGTACGTCGCTGCCGTCGAGTCGTGGCGAGGCCGTTGCCATTATCGCACCCTTCTGATCACAATTTTTTAATCGTCGTCGCGTAATATCGCCGCTCATCGCCGTTTTACGAGATCGGCCGTTACATACGCGCTCTTCTACTCGTCGTATCTCTTATTTCTCGTAATGACGACGGATCGATAGCGCGAACGAAGATTTACATGGGTCGACCACGAACCGAGAGAAGACGACGGTTTCTTTGCCTTTTTAAAGTGTCGTTAATGGCAGAATCGAGTTATCGATCGTCCATTGTACACACGTATTAATCTCAAATCCCCTATTCGTTTCGATCCACTCGAAAATTACCGGAACTATTGAAGCCTCGTAGAATATCGACATAACCTCACAAAATATCGAACCTCTAGCTTTCTCATGGACGGTGATTTCTTTTTTTAAAGAACAAACCATAGAGCTCTGTAAAATTCATAAACGCGATTTCTCAAAGATGATACAATTTGTTCGTAAAATAAAAGCATCGGCTGTTGTGTCCATGGATTCTTAAGAGACTGACGATCGATTTTTCATCGAACAGTTAGCCACCGATTTGACAACGTATATCGAATATTTGTGAGGTTATGTCGATCTTTCGTATATACTTAATAACGAGGTATATTCCTGACAAGAGTTCACTACTTTTATGAGACCAACTACGATTGATTTTCTTTATCATCGATCCCCACCGGATACGCAAAGACCGATGTGGTTTTTAAAAAATTGCGTCATCCGCTAGGACCAATCAAGCGCTACCTTTGAGTCGCGAATAGTGAGCTGTTTGAATTTGTACATCGAATAATAGACTATTTTATTTCAGAAAACGCATGTCGATCGTTCAGTAAACACATGAAAACACACACGATTGAACTCTTGTCCGAAATGCATTGTCAAAAATTTGGAAGATATTCGAGTGGATCGATCGAATCCGGAGAGTCGGCACACAGACTTTTGTTTCTCGTGTTTGATTGCGACGCGAATTGACATTCGCTAATACGTTAATACGTTGCGCGACGCTTGTTGATACTTTATCGGTGGATAACCGTTTTTCTCACGAATATTTTACCAGCATGTAACTCGCGATCTTTTCTTTTTTTTTTCTATGCGGCATTTACATTTAATAATATTTAAGATATTATTGTCTTTGAGCTGACTCACACTATTACTCAATTACCAAAGTCGTCCAGGAACTGTTTAACATTTAAGTATATTGGTATATCACATAATATATTGTAACGTCGTCGATAAGCGAAATAATCGTTTTATCGAGGTCGATAACAACGGAAGAATTCGCAACTAACGTATACAATCATTGCGAGTCCCCGTTTGAAAAAAAAAAATATATATATATACAAAGACACACTATATACACGTACACATACACACAATAAAAGTTTGTTACTCGAAATATAGCTACGGGACGGTTACGTTTATTGATAGACGTTATACATTTGATCCGCGTTGGACGCGACCAGGCGGTCGCGAGAGAAAACGATGAAACGATCCAAGATGGCGTACCTCAATAACGGGACTTTGCCTGTGGCACTCGGAGGAGCCCCAAGAAATAACAACCTTGATAATCAACTTTGCAGTAACGGGACGTAAAACGATACTTCGATCGATAAAATAATATTAAGGGATACTTGTGCGCGAGTGTTTGTACGCGTATGTGTGTATGCTTTGCGCGCAACGGTTCGTGATTTCCAAGGCCTTTGAAGAATAATCGATTATTATCGCCGATTGGTTACGTTGTCCTAGTCTCGTTCAATGTTCTCCAGCGAATCGTGTCATCGAGTCCGCTGAACGTTTTAATTAAGAAAAAAAGAAGCTACGACACCAGTAGGATACGACGGAGGAAAAATTAAATAATACGAGGTGAAATGTGACATTTCCGGTACGAACAGTGTTGTAACGTTTCGTAATCATTATCACTCGGGGACAACGCAAAATCGCCACAGCTCATGGAATTGCGAATCGCGTTGATACAATGTACCGAGTGTGATACGAGGAATGGATCAAACGATGGAAGACCACAAAACTTATCGATCGAACCTCCATACTTATGTTATCCGATTGCTAGTGGCTTAAAAGGTATTTGGGGTTTCGTGATTATTTTGAGAATACGTACGTGGGTATTCAATCGTAATGCTTCGTTCGATCTATTCTTCGTGTTACACCCTGTATATGTATATACATATACATTGAATTATTATATAATGGATGGATGGGGAAGGGCAAGAACATTTGAAGGTAGTTTAGAAAAATCATAGTAATTTCACCGAAGAGTGAGACAAGCACGAAAATAGTCACGAGTATTTTCGGTGCTTGTCAGCTGCTGCGTTTGTCCACACATCCATTTTTATACATCAAAGAACGCGTCGAAAAATCGGTAAAGAAAAAAAATCATGAAAATATGGCGGAGGTTATCACAACAAATTGAATTCACGCAGTATTCTCGTCGATTCGTCGTTGAGTCCTCCAGCCTGCAAATTTATCGGAGAATAATCGTATCACGATTGAGTGGGCACTATATAATTAACACACACCACATACACAAACACACATACATATGTTTACGATTTACCTATGTAACGAAAAGAAAAAGAAGAAATGGACGTTTTACACGATACTATGAATATAAAAATACTATTTGAATTCTGTCACGTATACAAGTATGAATAATAAAACAAAAGCGTGATCGAAGAGAACCGAAGACTTTCGATAATTTATTTGGCAATTTCGAAACGCGGATTTACAGAAATTCGAGAAAATTGTCGAATTCTTGATTTCATCAGGATTCAAGTTTTACACTGGCACGAGGATCAAAGTTTCGACACGATGTTTCGTTCCCGACATGTCTCGATGTATTTTCCGTTTTCGAGGTCGCGAAATATTCGCCGGAATTGTGATTAGACTTTTTCGCGTGGTCGGCGTTGTCATCGTAGCAGGGAGAAACCTGATGCGTGAGCAATTGTATCTGTACGGAAGTGACGAATTCTTGAAACTTTGGCGCGTCGGTCGCGGCCATGCGCCGCATTTTCGCGAGCAACGATGACCAACAGTCCCGAAGTTTTTGTAGATAAGATTCTTCGAGTTTCGGGAGAACGGTGTTCAAGCGTGCTATCTCTTCGCGCCGAAGTGTCACGAGATCATCAAAGGTGGCGGCACTGTCACCGTGACCGCCACGGAAATCTGGATATCCCAGATCCCGATCTCTCGTCCAAGTGTCGCGATAACGATTCACGATCTCGTTGAACAAAACGGTTAAGTGGGACAGCGTGGATTCCGCGTATTCAGGAGACAGGACCTTTTTGGGTGTTGTATTATTGTTTACGTTGGTGGGTCGCTTCGCTTTGCAAATGTAAACAGACTCGAGTGCCAAGGTCTCAACATGTGTATTTTTAATACAGCTACGCGACTCTTGTTCCTTCCAAGTCGTGATATTTCACAAATCTTATATTTTACAGGATTTCTATCACGGCGCTCGCGTGATAATAAAAACTGTAATTATTTTCTATTTGAGAAATTTCGGGCGAAGACAGCCGTTCCTCTATCAACTTGACATTGTCCGGTCAAATTTCGTAAAGTTCTCAAGGGCCGTTTAGAAAATCCGTGGGAAACTATCACTCCGATATTTCATTCTTTTTATTGTTGTATTATTATTGCCATCATTATTATAGTCTCTGACGCGCATGAAAAATGTCATCATCTGATCGACGGACAAGGGGTGGGGGGGGGAGGAGGGGATACGTGAATGATAAATTGAGGTTATGAATTCATAATAAAAAAACGTGGAAACATTTAGAGGGTTTTAGGATCCCGAAAGAGCTGAAGAGGAATTGGTAAGTTGGGAGAAATAGAAATTCGTTGTAAAAACAATTGGGACAGAAGAAAATTTTTCGTACGAACCCGCTTGGCCGTGTATCTCTTTGATCCGAGCGTCGAAGAGCAGTAGCAACAGAAACAAGGATTTTTCGTAATCGAATCGATCCTGGTTAGGAAGTTCGAATTCCCGTCGATCAATTTGGTGAGAACGTCCCACTGTCTTTCCCGAGCATAATGAAGAATCGTGTATCCACTCGTATTCACGTGTTTCAAATCAATTTTGCGATCGATGCTGTTCCAAAAGTCGAGAAAGTCGTTTTGTTCCCAAGAGGATGATTGTACGGCGATCAGAGCTACGTTGTCGTTATTTTCATCGAGAAGGGTCAAATCCGCACCGTTGCGAACCAACAGGTTTATCATTTCGAGATCTTTTCTCCTGACGGCCCACATGAGCGCTGTTGTTTGGTCTTCCTCGCTTCGAGAATTTATCGGATAGCCATCTCTCAAGAGCCTCTTCGCGACGTCAACTTTACCCAAAATTATAGCACCGAGGAGCAGCGGTGTTTTCGACTGCGAAAATCATCGATGATGATTTTTTTTATTTAATATTAATTAATTTTTACTCGTATATTGGAAATCTCGGTAAATCATCGTTTAGACATTTTTCGCTACATGACGGGTCTGCATCGAGAGGACTACGTTAAAATTATATTCTCGAAATATTTTGATTCGTGGCTCTCACGAGATCGGATCTTTGAAGAACGTTTCTCAGTGTTTGGAGCTCGTCCCTTTTGAACGATACGGCACAGTGGCTTTCGGTGATTCGCTTGTCCGATAGTGGCGGATTAGCCTTTTCCTGAATTCCTTTCGATTCCTTCGCCACGAGTTTATTCGATCTATCGATAATTTCGGCGCTCCTCGATCTCAATGATTTTACACATTTTGTCGACACGTTTGAGCCTTTTTATTCGGACAAAGACTACATTACTGTATAATAAACTCGAGGGTGCGTGAAAAAGTATTTCGCACTATTGGTAATTTGGATTTTTCGTTACGTTGATCCACCGTGTGCGATTTGCTAATCGACATCACTGACGTGTCTTCAACATCGTTCAGTCTTATATTTCCGGCAACAATTTCTTGCTTTCTTCGACCACCGATTTTCTTTCTCGCTTTTTTACCTCGAGACATTTTTTCACCACGAAATATATATTTTTTTCGTCGCGAATATTTCAATTCTCCTCGAGCTCTGTATTATCGGTAAGATGGAACTTTTTTTTGACGCGTGCGATACGAAGTGAAAATAGACGATATCGAAACTGCGACGAAATATTACGAGCTTCACATCGTATCGATTATATTTTATTTCAATCAGTTTGATCCGTCGAATCAGGTAATCCTATCAAATTCGACTGATCCTACGAAGTCCAATTCGATATTTAAATTAGTCCTCAAATTCGTATCGCTATCGTTCAATTTCTTTCATCGCTCTGTCGATAAATATTTTGCACGGTGTCGAAGGTGGCGATACTGTCGTTCGTTGGAACGACGGTTTACCGCCGTGCGACGGAATGTGGGACCCCACATTCAAAAACATGGGCGCAATTTTAAAACAAAACCCAACACCAAAGAACCGCCGATTTCTGGGCTCCATAACAGATTACAATTGGAATACCCTACGATTGATTGTGATTATTGTAACATTATTATCAAAATCGATTGCACGATAGCTAACAGAGTTCGGAGTTTTAATGACACTGCGCACAGACGAAGCGAACGCGATCGAACGAAGATTGACAAATGAACGCCGATGAATTTGTGTATAAATATTCTTCGATGTTTATTCGTTAGCCTTCTCTTTTGTTGGCTTGGTCCATACATTGAACATCATAAGATTCAAACGATTTAACGTCTCTACGTTTTATTGCCAAAAAGTGTATACGAATTTGGAGGTTTTGGCCTAACTGTTTTTTAGGTTAATCGTTGGTGGGAAAAGGCGCGCTGATATTAGCAACAATGAGTTTGTGGGTCGACAAATATCGTCCAACGAGTCTGAGTAAGCTCGATTATCATACCGCCCAGGCGGAAAATCTCAAAAACATGGTAAGTGTCTCCACCACCGCCTTCACTGCTGTTGAAACTACCAGTTCGAAAACGTACAAAGCCGATTCAACGATTGTTGCGATTTGTCTCTCCGCAGGTTCAAAAAGGTGATTTTCCACATTTGCTGGTGCACGGTCCACCAGGGGCTGGCAAAAAGACCAGAATAATGAATATCATCCGAGAGCTTTACGGCAGTGGCGCTGACAAACTAAGAATGGAAAACATGCAGTTCGAAGTACTTCTAAACTCTTTAATTTCGTGTTATCGCTCTGTTGTAGACATTTAGAACATTGTTTATCTAATTGTTCGTTTTGTAGACGCCGTCGAAAAGGAAGCTGGAAATAATGACGATAAGCAGCAACTATCATATAGAAGTGAATCCCAGCGATGTTGGCATTTATGACAGAGTTGTAGTTATGGATTTAATAAAAACTACCGCGCAAACGTATCAACTGGATCCCAACGGCCAAAGAGATTTCAAAGGTAACAAAACCAAGTATATTTTCAGGAATCCAGATAACAGGGTTATTAGGGGACAAACTGAATACCCCTATTTGGTTTAACCTTTATAATCCTCGTTTGCGTTTGTTATTTTCAGTCGATACATTTTTGATACCGCTTTTGTTACACTTTCAGTCGTTCTACTGACTAACGTGGATCAGCTCACGAAAGACGCTCAGCACGCGCTCCGTCGCACTATGGAAAAGTACGTGACGACCTGTCGGCTGATCTTGTGCGCGAACACGACTTCCCGGGTCTTGCCGGCGATAAGATCGAGATGTCTCGGTATCCGCGTCGCAGCGCCAACCATCGAAGAAATAAAAAGTATACTGCACTCGATATGCAAGCGCGAAGGACTAACCTTGCCTGACGAGCTGGCCGCAAGGGTGGCGCAAGCGAGTGGCAGAAACCTCAGACGAGCCATACTGATGCTTGAGGCGTGCAAAGTCGAACAGTAAGATTGAATATTTACTTCATTCCGCTTCAGTTTGCATTCAGGAATTCTTCACTTTTGTTGAAAACGTTGATAATATACAAAATCAATTAGTAATATTACGCTGTATTTGCAGGCAATATTTTTCTGTTTGGCCTAGTGAGACGAATCACAAATAGGCTTTAAAGGCCTCGACTAAATAAAAGGCGTCAGAGTTTTCGAAATACTATTACACAATTCCTAAAACTAGATATCGGGTCCATTTTTCTTATTGTTCAATCCTTTTCTGTGCTTGTAACCTCGCATGTGATCGTTGTTTTTTTTTCGTGATTTTTTATACCTAGAAACTTGATGTTTTAGGATCCGACGAGAGAAAATATTTTTTGTAGAAACGCGAACCTCGTGGCCCTTAATCTTTAATTTTTCTTCGATTTTTTTTACACACAAATATACAGGTTTGCATGCAGCAAAATTTCACGTTTAAGTATCGAGAGAGAAAAAAAGGATGAAAAAAAATGTAAAATTATTCGTAATTAGTAGAATATATTCGAATCTTCAATTTTGTCAAAAGAACCATTAAAATAAATAGCGAATGAGGAACGCGATCGAATTCCGCGTTTTATCATTTAGAAAAAAACAAAATGGTTGAATAAAAAATGTAAAATTATTCGCAATTAGTAGAATTTATACGAATCTTCGATTTAGTCAAAATAAATATTAAATAAATAGCAAATGAGTAGCGCGATGGTGGTACAGGGATCGTTAAATTTTCAGGTACCCGTTTACGGCGGAGCAAAACATCGCGGAACCGGATTGGCAAGTTTTTATAAGAAAAACAGCGGCGATGATGGTCACGGAGCAAACACCAAGAAAAATCCTCGATATTCGCAACAGGCTGTACGAACTTCTGACACACGCGATTCCGTGCGACATAATATTCCGCGGATTGCTCCAAGAATCGGTGAAGAATTGTGACCTCGAATTAAAAGGCGAGATCGCAACGATAGCGGCCGAATACGAGCATCGTATGCATCGCGGCTCCAAAGCGATATTTCACCTCGAAGCGTTCGTCGCCCGCTTTATGGCCGCTTACAAGCAGTACATGGCCAAAGCGATCGGAGACGATTTTTGAATCCTCGTTCGCTCGAAACTCATCCAGAAAGTCTCGTTCTCGTGTGCCTAATAACAAAGGAACTTACATTTTTGTACAATTTATTAAATCCTATTTCAGATATTTTAAGTGTGTGTTTACATGCGTGTGGATTCGTTACGAGCGCAGCGTGGAAAAAAGACGTAGTTTCGTCGCAACGAAAACATACACGTATATGTACGTGTGTCGACCGATACTCACATACATATGAGTAGTGTATACTTTCCGAGAAAACGATACGAGATATCAACATGAATCCAACGCCATTAATTAAGTTAGGCAAAAACCTTTTCCAAGTGCCCCTTTTTGAAATTTCGTGATTTTTGAGATTCCGGAAAAGTGGCCGGGGTAGTCGAACATTTTTTGTCTGTTTTAAAAGTATTGAAAGGGTCCATTTAATCGAAAATTTTCAGCTGATTACGAATATCAACGAATTTCCGTCGAAAGCACTGCACACAGCAAAAAAATCGCGATTTTAGAAGTTTTTTTACCAGTTTTTCATGGAAATTTTGGGTTCTCGGGGAAATAAATGGCAGATTCGTCTTCAGGGGATCAAATTACATCGTAATGGACCTATAAAAAAAATATTAAAAATCAAAAATTTTTTTCGATTTTTGGGCAAAATACCTTTTTTCACTAAAT
>JAPYZI010002380.1:0-24280 GCA_030523105.1 Ophioninae sp. A BG-2022a | reverse complement strand
TATCGATATCTCTTATAGTTTTCCCAGAAAGTCCACTTGAAAAATCGCTAAAAAAAACGCAAAGGGGTATGTATGGAAAAATTTGCAAAAATCGATGGTTCAACTTTAAAATTCTGCTAAAAATCGAAAATTTATCGGATTTGAATGATTAAAAAAGCATTTTGAAGAGAAAATCATAACGAAGAGATTGAGCACAAAATGGAGTACCAAACCCAAAAGGGAAGAAAGTTATCGATGATTAAGTGAAAAAACGTATTTTGCCCAAAAATCGAAAAAAATTTTGAATTTTTAATATTTTTTTCAATGGTCCATTACGATGTAATTTGATCCCCTGAGCACGAATCTACCATTCATTTCCCTTAAAACCGAAAATTTCCATGAAAAAATCGTAAAAAGCTACTAAAAACACGATTTTTTTGCTGTGTGCGTTGCTTCCAACGAAGTTTCGATTATATTCGTCGAATGTCCAATCGAAAATTTTCAGCTGATTACAAATATGCTCGAGTTTTTGTCGAGAGTACAAATTTAGACTGGGAAAATGCAAAAAACCTTTATAGAATATTTTTTGACAATCCGATTACTCAAGGTAGCGTGGATGCTAACTTTGCGGCGGTCGTCCATAACAGCTGGACGCTCGACACACCACCAGCCGACAGTTTCGGTCATCCTATGTACGCCTGAGTTCGTTGGCGATACGCACGTGTGGTAGTGTCTGACGGAGTGGTACCCCCACCATGCGGACACTCCGGCTCGTAAACATTATTATATTTCACCTTGGTTCACCCATTTCTCGAATGACTTTCCGTCGTCGAACACGCTGTTTATTACATGGAATATCTGTGCAAATTTTTATCAAAATCTAGAATAAAGTAATTTCGGAAGTTCATGCGTGACATCTTTTCGAGAATGTATCCTTCATCGATAATCAACGTATCATTTTTTCTTTATATTTTATCATGAAATGATGAATATATAGATATAAACGGATTTCTACGATACCGACGTACCAGTTAGAATATTTCTTCCTTACCGACCGCTGGTAACATCTCGTTTCCTCGTCCCACATACCTGTACTTTTTTTTTAATCGCAGTGGCGTACCAGTGAAATTCCAGGGCTGTCAGTATCGCGGAACACACGCGCACGTACGGATGTATGTGCTAAAAAACGTTTGCGGTGGAAAATTCGTGACGTGCTTATAACCCACATCCACCTTCTCATTCTCTCCGTTTCTCTCTCTTTCTCTCTCTCTCTTCCCCAGACTCGTAGCAAACATGTCCGCGATCTCGTGAAAATCTGTCGTTCCACACAAAAGTGGCCCGCGATTTAATCAAAACGTTTCTTTCTCCTCGCGTCACACGCACGTCAGCAAGTTTCAACCTCAACGCAGGACTTTCAGCGTCCGCGGACACGGAAAAATTGGAAAGTCATTTTTCCTTGCCTTGGAAGGAAAAATAAGCGCAGCTGGTGACCTGGGAATATGCGATATCGTGCGTATGGACGCGAACACCCGACACGATAGCCTGGGTGAGTGGAAAGTCATTTCGATCGCGTACGAGCAAACCGAAGAGAAAGAGAGAGAGAGAGAGAGAGGGAGAGAAAACGAGTCAGAGAGAGAGAGAGAGAGAGAGAGAAAAGTCCGGCGATTGCAAAATACCGCATACGTATGAGCCAGCTGGTGCAAAAAAATGAATTCTTAATTTCCCTCGATTAATCCACTAAAACTCAAAATTTTCGAAATTTTTATCGCCCCGAAATAATTTTCATGATTTTTTCGATGTTATATAACAATACACTACTTTCCGTATGTTCAATATGCGGAAATGCAAATTTATCGCCTATGCACGTAGTTACACGTTGCGAACTATTTTTCTGCCTGGTCGATACGATTCGCGTTATTTCCGCAAACTCCCCGATCGTGTCGCCTATTCCCTCTGACTTTTACTACCGCCTTATCCACCCGCGATTTTTTTCGCTTTTTGCCTCCGTCCAATAGCCCAACTGCGTCTTGAACATTCTTGCTAATCGCTCAGCAAGCCTCTTATTTTTAGATGCCTTTCTCCCCGGTGTATGTTTGACACGGGTGACGGCTAACTGGCCTTTGTGGATACTAGCTTTATCAGGACTTTTGTAGTTATGACGTCGTCGCGTTGTATGTTTGCTTAATGTCCAGCCGCCTGACAAAAAACAGAAACGGAGATTCGTTGCCGGTACCTTTTTTGTTAATTTGAATTTTGTGATTATTTCAGGTTGAAGATACACACTAGTAAGAGCCGAACGATCCAGCCTGCTGTTTTAGCATGAACGTAAGTTACCATTGTCTTTTTATTATATTTACGTCCTATATTTTGTTGAAGAATAATCACAGAAGACGGGGGAATTATTGGAGGTTTTCTATTGCAAGTTTTCACTATTACAGTGTAACAAACATTTTCAAAATGTCTTATTTCCTCTCGGTAGTTATTTAGACCCTCACTTTCCGTTTCTTCAGTGTCCCCATTCCTCGATTATTCCTCATAACCTCTAATTGAAAATCTATAATTTAAATCTCCCAAAAAAACATTTAAAAATATGAAAGAAAAGATCCAGAATTTTAATCTATGAAAAGAAATACACAAATAAAAATGAGGAAATAAAGAAAAAACATTTGCATCCCAATAAAGAACTTATATATGATTTAGTACAATTAAATTCTTTCATTATGAAAATTTTTAATTAATTTTATTTGATGAATTTCCTGTAATGAAAGTCGATCGACTTTTCACTATTGAATCATTTGCCGCAGAATCCGTACCGAGCTCGTCCCGGTAGGCCAAGAGTAGAGCATGCGGCAGTTACGAGTTACGGCGTTCAGAATCAAAATTCATGGGGCGGTATGTCGGCGCCGAGTCAGCAGTCGATACAACCCGGGGGAGGTTATCCGGTACAGCATCAGGTAGCGAACCAAGCGAAGCCTGGCGGCGATCCGTGGGACTGGGGCAGCGAAAACGTGGACAACGGAAATGATTCTTGGAACTGGAGCGTCGACCAGCAGGCGGAAAGCCAATCGCAGCAGCAACCGCAAGGACCGCAGCCGCAGCAACAACAGCCACAATTCGTGCCTTCTTATCCGAGTAACGCGCAGTCTCCGAGCAATCCGCAGCAAGAGAATTATTACAAAAATGTGAACGGGAATAATCGTCCGATGGCGCCGGTTGGATCGCATCAGTTGGATGGGAACGTAATCAGGTCGATACCGAGTCGAGAATCGACGCCTCATCAACAATCCGAGAATTACACGAATTATGCTAACTACGGTGCTAACCAGCAACATCCGATGCAAACGCGAGTACCGAAGGCCAATCCTCAAGCTGCGAAAGAACATTCCCAATGGTCTTCAACCCAACAACCACAGCAACAACCACAGCCACCGAATCAACTCGTCGATCATCCCGATCGTCAAGTTCCCTCGTTCAATCCGTATTTCCAATCGACACCGCCGAATTACGAAGCGACCACCCCCAACCCCCCTCCTATTCATCAGCAACAACAATCCAACGCCAACAGCTACAATTGGCCCACGGAACGCAGTCCTCAAAGTCCCAACTGGCAAAATCACAACGAGTCCACCGGATATTGGCACGACAACGCCAGTACCGAACCTGTCGACTCGAGATACAAAAATCCAGCCGATAATCAGTGGCAGTCCAGAGACTCGCAAACTCCGCAAACTATCGCCAATAATTCGACCAATCAATGGCAGAAACAAAGCAGCCGGGAATCTGAAACACCCAGTCAGAGACTACCAGCCAGAGCGGTGAGCCTCATTTCATTCTTTGATGGACTATCGACACCTTCTCATTTATATTCTTCGTTCTTTCAATTTGTGAAATATTCGGAAAGCATAGAGGATTAAGGATTTGCATATTTTTTTATGCAAAGAAATAAGCACCCAGAAAAAAACAATTATCACAAAAAATACATATTTCCAAATTTGATTATAATATGAAAAATATAAATGTGTATTGATAAATCAATATTTATTATAACTGAATTACATAATATATAATATATATAAATAAATAAATATATACAAATAAATCATAGATATATTATTATAAATATCTCATATTTGTTTATAATAAATAATCAATCAAACGAATCCAAGGATGGGAGCTTCGTCGTGCAAATCCTGAAAACGTTGCGATATCGAAAATCTTATCACGCAATTGACTAATGTCATCAATAATTACTATTAATCATTCCTCAATTTATTATTATTATTATTAATTATCATTGATTATTCTTCAATACTAATTAGTCCTTAATCTTCAGACTCCGGTCAATCAGAGTCAGCCCGCGGCTTCGTGGGCTCAATCGAAGTCGCTGAGCGGTTCGCAATCATGGCAACAGACATCGGTTCAATCATCGGAGGCTTCATCGGGTCAGTGGTCGCAGCAGCACAGCGTGGATTCGATCGGTAACGCGGGTGAGGTTGGTTCGGAGGAGGAGGTTGGATCAACGGGTCGTGTATCATCGAAAGAATGGACGCAGGTGAAGCCGCCGTTGGCTCACTTCGCTTCGTCAACGGCTTCAACGACGTCCGGTTCGATACCGAATTTGTCGAGTAGCGCAGCTGATCCAACCGACGAGCGTAAAAAATCGTTGGCGACCTCGGTCGCGAGCTCAACTTCGTTGAACGATTCACCGACCGAGGGAAAAGCACCGATCATTCATCAATCGAGTGGAAATTGGATTCCGAGTCCACAATCGGAACCTGCGACTTCGGACAATTCCGAGAACGTTTCAGCGCGCGAGATACATCAGCATCATCATCATCATCATCATCATCAGTTAGAATGGGCTAGCAACGAGGGCGATTGGTCGAGCGCGAGGCAATTCGGCGAATTGACTTCGAGCGTCGCCCAGATCAGTTTGGGACCTGGAAAACCTCAGCAGCAGGAAATAGCGCCGAATACCTCAAGTGGACAACCAACAGAAGAGATTCCACCAGCTACCAGTCCCAGAAATTCACTGGAAGCTCATTACGAATCACCGGAAATTCCGGCTCTTTCTTCCTTCCCGGAAACCCCCCAAGCTACGAATTATGACCACTGGTACAACCGGAACTCACCGCAAGCTCAACAAGCCGCTAACTGGTACGATCGCAAACCGCCGACTAACCATCAACCCCAATGGACCACCGACCAAACTCCCGAGAATTACGAAAACATCCAGCAGCAAAGTTCCGACTTTGTGAACCTCGAAGTCGTCGCTCCCATCGCTCAAGAATCCCGAGATATCTACGGTTCGCGAGATTCCATTAATCGCGAAACTTTGGACAACGATCAAAAACCTGGTATAGCTAATCGACCGGAAAGCAATCTTGAAATACCCCAAACCGTTCAAACTGGTGAACAACAAACACCGGAGAATTACGAATTCGCGTCGAACGACAGAAACACTTTCTTGGAAACTGGAGAACTCACGGATTCCCATCAGGAGGAACACGAATCTCCACCTTGCCAGGATGACGAAAACGATGAAGTCCCGAACGACATTCCGTTCCTCCGCGAAGTTCCGGGACAATCGAGTTCCGGCGATCCGAGAAGAAATCGCGATGATCCCACCGGACAGGAACAACAGATACAATCCAGTCCACGAGTTTTGCCGATTGATCCTCGAAGAAACGATCCGACTGGACAATCGTTGATCGTTAATAGAAATTTGTCAACCGTCGAACGTCGCGACCTCCCATCAGGACAAGAAAGAGTCCCGGCCAATTTGCCGATTCGACCGGAAACCGAAACTCTCGAACGTCGCAATGATCCTTCCGGACGCGAAAGGTCGTTACCACCACCACCCCGAAACGATCCCTCCGGCGAAGAACGCGCTCGAATCTCCCAACCGGTTGAAACCAACGAAATTAGAGAAATTCCGGGCAGCGGTACCGTTCTAGAGGAATCCACGATCGATAGCGGACTTAGACAGATTCCTGGTGGACCGTCGAATTTGGAGACTGGACAGATCACTGATGACCGAAACAACGCTAGGATCGTCACCGGCTCTCGGGAAGTACCGGGTAAGAATTCACCCATTTCGGGGAGAAGTTACAAATTTACTTCGTTTTCTTTGGGTTCGGGATTATTTTTTTTTTTCAATTGGAAATCTTACCACCTGACTTTTCCGCGGAAATCTTACCGCGTGACTTTTGTTCCATTTTTATATTATTGCTATTAATAACCGTTCTGCAATTAATCGTTTCTGAATTTTTAAATTATTTTATTTATTATTGATTCTTTAAAGCTTTGCAGAATATTTTGCGTTTTTATAATTATGGAATTAGTTTAATAATTACAACTACCAATTCCAACCATTTCTACTTGCAGAATTATTTTTTATTTTAAATAATTAAATTAACGTTTCAATTTTGTAATTTTTTGAATAATTGAAACTGTCAATTGCTATAAATATTTATAACAGAATTATTATTTTATCCATTAAAAAAAAATAACTTTTGCTGAATTAATTAAGAAAATTTTTTGTTTTCAATAATTTTCGTTATAAAAATAATTGTTCATTTCAATTGATAGATTCAATGATTTTTATTAATTTTTTTACGCTGTTTAAATTATGGAATATTTATTTTTCATTCATATTTATTTAAAAAAAAAAGAACGAAAATTGATGATATACGTTTCTTATATTGTACACGATTTCCGGGCTTAGGAAAATTTATGAAATCGAGTGAAGCCCTGATGGATGTTTTGTCGAATGCAGTTTCGACGAACCATCCGGAGCAGCCTAGCGAATCGAGAAACAAGCGAGAGGAGGCTGTGGGTGCCTCGGTCGGGGAAACTCCGAGCGTTCTCGGACCACCGAACCGGCGAGACTCTTACGAGGACGGTGACGACGAGGGTTCGGGGAATAGCAGGGACGACAGCAGGGAACGACGTCGCGAGCCAAGTCCTACGGATCGTCGACGTTACGATTACGATCGAAAAGGGCCCTAGTCAGTAATCTTATAAAATAAAATAATTGAATTTCAAGATAAAAGAATTTACCCTGAAAAATGAAAGAACTCAAGTTCGAAATGAAATAATCCAATATTAAATTCAACTAATTCAGGCTGAAGATTACATAATTTAACATAAAGATTTTTATTAGTTTAAATTTGATCATATTGATTTTTATTCTTTTAATTTTCATCGATTTGATTTTTATTCCTTTAAATTTGATCAGTTGATTTTGATCAATTTGAATTTTGATTCTTTTGGATTCACTCTGACAATGAAAAAATTCACGTTCGAAATAAAATGATTCAAGCTCAAAATAAAAAACTTCAAGTTGGAAATGAAAAAATTCTAGCTCAAGATAAAAGATTTAAGTTCAAAATAAAGAAATCCAAGCTCCCAATAAAACCCGAATTTTGTTTTCCAGCTATGATCGGGATCGGGAATACGATGATGATTATTACTACGATCGTCGTCGCGGGGATTACGATCGAGCGTACAATTCGCGGGAAGATTTGGATCGTCGAGAAGCTTCGTATCGGGAGAACGATCGTCGTCAGACTAGCCGTGACGATCTCGATCGTCATCCCCGGGAGGATCCCCCGGAGAGACGGGGTCGAACGAAGGACGAGCTCGACGAGTGCGATCCGCGACGACGAAACGAACGCAGGGATCGCGTCGACGAACCTCCGAGACGTCGAGATCGCGAAAATCGTGATTTCGCATCGCGATATTCACGAATCGATCCGCGCGATTGCGATTATCCCGAACGCCGCAGGGACGAACGTCGCTCGCGACGTTACGATTACGATCCTCGAGAATCACCCTCCAGACGCGATTATTACGAGGATCCTTATGGACGAAGGTGAATATTGTCGATTGCGTCATTGCGCGTTGATAAAACAATTTTTTATGATTTTTTGAACGATCTTTCATCAAATTGACGCCAGTTCCAGGCCTTCCAGCAGATCTTCGTACAACGATCGCGACCGGGACTATTACATGCGAGCGCGCGATCCGTATTACGGTTACAATGGTTCGTATACCGAATGATCTTTGATTTTTCATCTTTGATCTTTGATTGAAGAAAAACTCGTTCTCCGGCGTCAGGGAAGAATATAAATTTCTCTGATTCACAGCTGATCTTATTTGCGTTCATTGGTTGATTGAATAATCGTATTATCGATTTTGATAAACTTCGCAGTTTTTTTTTAATGTAGTTCAGTCCATTGCTACAGATGTACAGAATTTGTCGTTAAAATTTGAGAATCGGTTTGAAAGTTTGACAGTAGAAAAGAAGAATTCTGCTTTGAAAAGGAATTTTCGAAAAACTCCCGTCGATTTTCACATCGATTTTCCCGACAATTTTTACGTCGATTTTCACTTTAGCAAATTGTGTCTCTAAATCACTGACAAATAATTTCCATCGTGATATCCAGCAGGGTACAACGGATACGACTACGGTGCGAATTATAGCGCGAATTATTACTCCTACCTGGAAAATCTTCGGCGAACGAATCCCGCGGCGTACTCCGAGTGGTATCACAAGTACTACGCGAATCAGCATCAGCCTCAAGTCCCGAGAACGGTCGGTTTGAGCTACCAGGAGGACCGGGCGAGCGTCCATTCCGGGCGAAGCTCCTGCGAAGACAGGTGATCATCTTTTCTCCCAATCGTTCGACTCGTCTCGTTCGGAAACTCAGAAAACTCAGAAAAATCATTGACAAAAAAACATTCATTTATGTCAAGATCACAGTTTACCGTTCGAAAGTCAAAAGTGAAAAAGCTACAAGGCGAAAAACCAGTAATGACCTTGACGAGCACAAAAACTATGACCTTGACAAAAAATGACCTATGACCTTGACAAAAAAAGACATTCATTTTTGCCGAGGTCACAGTTTATCCTTCGAAATGACCAAAATAGCATCCAGACATTTTTGTCATAACTCGGAAAGCAAGGAAAATATTCTGAGCCCTCATCCTGTACATTTTTTATTTTAAAACGATTTTTTTTCAAGATAAATTGACAATTTCGTTGTTTAAACATTTTGGGTTTAACCCAGCTAAGTAATTTCGAACGATCCGAATTTCAACCTAATTCATTGTTTGTTGGTTTTTTTCGCATTTTTGATTTTCCGAGTGCACGTAAAAATCGTTTCGAATTGCATGGCCAGATCGCTGGCGAATCCAAGTTTTTGCTTCCACGCGCCGAACAAGTCATTGTACGTCTCGTATTTCGGATATCCCGGATATGCGGAGAGTCCCTCGCGTCGAAGACGCCCCAGTTCTCGATACGAGGATAGGTGAGCGCCGGAGATAAATCGGTAGCTCGGCTCGAACGATAAATCGCCAGATTCCTCAATATTAGACTAAAATTAATTTTACTTTCGTTTTTTTCTTCCACCCCCATTTTTTAGTTTTTTTTTCAGTTTTAGAATTTTTTTTTACTCGTTTCTTTTTAAAAGATTTTCTCTCATTTTTTTCTTGAATTAAAATATTTTTCTTTTAGGTTTTTTAGATGCCTTTTATAGTTGTTTTTTTATTTTACTCCCTTTTTAACTCTTCTTAAATTAGTTTTTTTTTTTTTAAATTGTTTCTCAGTGCTCTTTTTTTTTGTTTATGTTTTAATTATTGGATCGAACAAAAATATTAAGCCCTTAGTAGCGTAGGGGAAATTAGCTTTTCGGTCTACATTTCTTTTGCAAAAAAAAAGATATGGAAATTATAAAATTTTTAATGGTGTTTTTGAGGCTGACGAAAAACAATGAAATATCTATACGCCCCCTTTCCCCCGCGTAATTAATTTTGAATATTTTAGGAATTTGCGTATTATGTATTAAAAAAATTAAAAACAGCGCTTTCGTAATTTTTTTCAAGCTCTCAGTGATTATTCTCAAGCGCATAATTATTAGAAAAAAAACGCACCAAAAAACACATCGCCTATAAATGATTCAAACGATATAAATAAATATTCGTTTTCTTTCTTTTCTCCCCACGTTCCATTTGCGTTTTTGGGAAATATTTGAATGAAACAGAACTACGACCAGCGAAAAGAGGACACTGGGGGAAATGTCGGTTCTCGAGGACTCGCAAATTGTCACGTCTCGTTTGACACCTACCAAATTCTCAACGTCTCATGTTATAGGTAAGATTTCCAAAAATGCACATGAAATTTCAATGATTGATATTTTATATATTAGACGTTGAAATATTGAAATAATAAAATGTTTAATAAGGAAATATGAAATAACTAAATTTAGAACAATAAAATATTTATATATGCAATAGTGAATTTTGAATTTTCAAAATACGAAATAAATAAATTTTAAATATTGAAAATGGAAATGTTGATGTATGAAATAAAGAAATGTCAAATATTGAAATATGAAATGGTGAAATATTGAAATACGTAATTAAAAATATTGAATAGTTAAAATTCATATAAAATATTCATTTAATTCAATTTAAATGAATGAAATTAACTGAATTTAATTCATATAATTCATATAAGATTAAATTGTGAAATTTTTAATATAGAATATTGAAATATAAACCCATGAAATCAGAAATGAAAAACAAAAAAATTAAAAATCATTGCTCGACCAGGTTCTCTCTCGATTGGGTCATTGCTACACGTCCACGCCTGTTACCCAGCCGATGGAGAGCGGGCGAAAGTCGACATTCTTCGACTGGACTACCATCTGATGCACGATCCCGTTGCTCGAGAGCTACGAGCATATCCAGGACCCCTCATTAAGCAAGTGTAACTATGGCAACTAGAATTTTAAGCATGAGGACCGAAAATACATCGACGAGGATCGCTAAACTCTTTTTAAAAATTTATTTTAACCTTTCGCGGAACGAAAATTTCATTTTGAACCAAAATTATGCAACACAAATTGGTTACTCGAAAATAATATGCAAGTTAAAAGAATTATGAAAATATAATTAGAGAATTAGAAAATAGAAAATAAATTTTCATTGCATTCCAGCGGGTGAATATTTTAGAACGATTTTTCTTTTTTTTGAAAATATGCAATTATTTTACATATCATTGAATAAATAAAAATAATTTAGTCCCAATAGTTCAAAATTCCGGAAATATGGAATATATAATATACCATTTTCAATTTTGAGAATTTATTACTGTTTAATTAATTCTATCTCGATCGAATTCAAGATAATTCAAGAAAAATTAAAGATAATTGAATAAATAAATAAAAATAAAAATAAATCAAGATAAATTAAAAATAAATAAAACTCTTTAAATTATGTTAAATCGATGAGGAATGAATAATCAGTAACGATACATGGCTGATCCAACAGGGGCGTAACTCACAAGAAAACGATCATTGAGTATTGCGAATCGAAGATAAAGAGGGCGACCGTCAACGACGAGCTCGTCGACAAGGCATCGTACATTCTCCTCTACGAGCTGATGATCATGTTGATTCAACAAAACGGGGTAATTCCTTTTTCCAAAAATCGAATATCGTTTGCCAAAAAAATTTCACCGAATACTTGATAAATAATTGATTTAATTGATTTTGATAAAAATTATGTTTTTTATAAAAAATAAAACTAATAAAAAATGGCAGAACGTCGTGGGAGTCGACATCGCCCAACTTTTGCTCAGGAACAAGGAAGCTCATCCCTACAACGCGAAACCTACGAGCCACGAACCGGTACGTCGCGAATCAACGATTTCCCAGAGATCCGGAGGCACCGGTGGCGACAGCTCCACCCATGAGGGATCACCGGGACAGGAACTTGCGGAACCACCGAAAATACGAAAAACGGTCGAACAGATGACCGACGAATTTAGGAACACTCTTCTCTACGGTCTTGTCCAAGAAGCTTTAGGTAAAATATTTATATATGAAATATGAAATAGTTAAATGTCAAATATTTAAAAATGAAATAGTGCAATTTTAAACATGAATCAGTACGATATTAGGAAGCGGAATTTTAAATAATGAATAATAAAATACGAAATTTTGATATATAAAATCTTGAAATTTGAAATCTTGAAATATGAAATTGCGAAATATTGAATAGTGGAATTTTAAGTATGAATTAGTTAAATATTAAATAGAGGAATAGGGATATGAGAAATATGAATATCTGAAATAATTAATACTACCATTTGAAATATGAATTTTTTTTACGTTCGTTTTCTCATTCGAAACAGAATACGCGATGAACGAGGGTTTGTGGGGCCACGCACTATTCCTCGCTAGTAAATTGGACAAACGCACTCACTCTTCCGTGATGACGCGTTTTGCGAACAGTCTCCCCGCTCAGGATCCTTTACAAACGCTTTATCAGCTGCACTCGGGCCGTGTACCCGCGAGTGTTACGGTGAGTGCTGTGAAATCATTCATAGAGAAATTGCATCAAGATTTCATTTGTCACATTAATTAATTAAGAATTCATCAATTAGCTTGTTTCCTCAATTAATCAATCAATTTGGTTAATGGAGAAAAAACTAATTAATTCGATTGATCGCGAATTTATTAATTCGTTTAATAGACAATTAATCAATCAAATTGATTAATCGAGAGTTGACTAATTCATTCAGTTGATCACGAATTCATTAATTAATTCGATTGATCCAGAAATTATTAATGAATTCGATTTATGGAAAATTATTTAATTAATTCAGCTGTACGCGAATTAAATAATCGAGGAATTGAGCCAAGAGCCTGATATCTCGATTTTTCATTTCATCACACTCCTTTATTTTGTAAAGCATCAGTAGGTTCCTCCAAGACTAAAATCGTCATTTTTATTATCCAACAGTGCATTTCTGATCCAAAGTGGGACGACTGGCGACCGCATTTGGCGATGATAATATCTAACACATCAGCGAATCCGGAAATAAATCGTCGCTCGATAACGAGTCTCGGTGACACTTTAGGATCACGCGGTGACATTCACGCGGCTCACTTTTGCTACATATTGGCGCAATTGGATTTCGGTGCTTACGGTACACCGGGTGTGAAGCTCGTTCTGATCGGATCTAATCACAATCGTTCGTACGACGAATTCGTAACGCCGGAAGCGATAATGCTTACGGAGATTTACGAGTACGCCCGGAACTTGAGCGAGCCAGGTTTCACCCTCGTCGATTTGCAAACATTTAAATTCGAGTCCGCTCGAAAAATGGTGGATTACGGACTGATGGAAAAGGCGCTGTTGTACCTCGAGCAAATCGGGGTAAACATAGCGAACGATCCGGCCAAATACAAGCCGAGTTTCGTCAACGAAGTTTACACGCTGGGTGATCGCATCAAGTATCACGATCCGGTTTTCAAAGATTCGGCGGAAGACGCCGCCAGTCTCGTTTGGCTAACCAACCTAGCGGAAATCATCGAACGCTGTCAAACCGGAGAAATAACCCAAAATCATTATCAACCTCATCAAAGAATCGATCAAGTCCAAGAAGAGACTTTCGATCCGACCAACCAGGATAATCACGAAACTCAGAGAAGAACGGACTTCAACGAAGGACCAGCTTCGATGATGGAAATTCCAACCAATGAACAACAACCACCATCCGAATGGCAAACTCACTCGTTACCTCCCAACATCCAAGATCAGTACAGCTCCGTTGATCATCATTATCCTAACACCAATAACGACAACAACCAGTACAATCAACAACAGGACTACTGGAGCCAACAGAATTACAATCAGGATTATCAAAACCAGGATTACAACGAATGGCAACAACAAAACAACAACCAAACGCAATATCAGAACGAACAACCCGAAGACGAGAGTCAGCAACAGCCAACTTGGAATTACGAGGTGAGATTATTACAGATATATCAGAAATATGATTTGAAAAAAAAAATCGTTTGCGAAAAATCGATACGTCGAAAACCTGATTACTAATTGATAAATAAACGTCGACCAGTGACGTTTTCATTCATTCCTCTGTTAGCCCATTTATCCGAAAGATCGGATTCCTCTCCAGGAAGTTAAATGAAGATTTCGGTAATCCTGAAGCTTTTACGACCAACGTGGCCTCTTGAAGCGTTACACGCAGTTATGCGCAGTTATAAGATTTTAAAAAAACGTCGTTTATTCATGATTTTTTTCTGGAAAAGGATTTCATTTGGACGCAACGAGAAGTATTAGGCACTCTGGTGGAATTTTTCATTATCGTTTTTTTATTTTCAAAAATATTTATCAAAATTGGTTTGGATAATGCAAAATGAATGAACTAAAAAGATTCTTTTAGGGGAAAGATGAATCCAGTTTTGACAAAACGGTGGCTCCAAAAGGAAACGATTTCGATTTTCCCAAACAGACCCAAACAAACCCAAACAAAAGCTACGAACTTATTCCCAAACTTAACGCATTGGGAAAAATGAAATGAAAAAAACAATCGATTTTTGGAAACTTCTAACTGCGTATAACCGGTTGAAAAGGTATTCGAGAGCGTATCAGTCGTTGACCCCAATAACCTTGTTTGCCGAAAAGTGAAAAGTAATCGAAACGATTGACGCTTGTGTTTATTCATGCTCGCAAATCGCAGTCGGAAAAGGAGGAGGCGACATCGTCGACGCCCGAAGTAAGTAGTCCGAGAGGGGAGGCGATGATAGCGAAAGAATTGGGGCTGAGCGACGAGTCGAGGATCCCGACGTTGCGGAGACGAAAGTTTCGTCGTAACGAGGAATCCTCGGAGGGAAAGGAGGATTCGATATCAGCGACGGAATTACGAAACTCGGAAACTTCGGTCTCGGAAACGTCGGAGGTCTTGTCGTCGAGCGGAAAAATCGAAATAACAACGAGAACGATGAAATATCCAAGAATAATCGGGGCGTATCCGAGGATAAGAGAATCAACGATAAACGACGGCAGATCAACGACCGATCCGAGATCGAGGAAACTCGATCCGAAATTCACGAAACCGCCGAGTTCGCGACCACCTGTTTTCCTGAAGTGTAAACCAAAGTCAAAATCGATCGAGAAAAGTCACGATGAAAAACGAGATTCTCGGGATCTCGAAGATAATGAAAAGCCGACCGATTTGGATATACAATTTTCCAACATGAGTCTCGACTCGATAGCTCTGCCGAGTTTCGGAAAAAATCGCGAAGATAAAACGAGCGATCGAAAAGATAATTCTAAAGAAGGCAAAAGTTTCGAGCAATATTGCGATTTCGAGGAAAAGAGAATAGTCAGAGTCGCCCCTCATATTAGACGCAAAGACGTTATTTGTGACACTGTCGATGCTTGGTCCTTCGTCAACGATGAAAAATCAAAACTATCCGCTTCCCGCTACAAACCTCTTATTTTTCGCGGCACTTTTCCCATCGACGCTCCTTATATGGGCGTGAAGAAAGAAAATCCCGAATCGGTCACCTACCCCTATACCATCGGTGATAAACGCGTGTCCAAAACTTTCGACATCGATTTTCCAACTTGCTACGAATGAAACACTGTTTTTTTTCTTTCTCGTGATTTTTTTTTTCATTCTTCATTAGCAACGAACAAAACCCAAACAAAACACCATTATTCGCCCTGTGCGCGATTGTATCACGACGTCTTATGTAACTACGTGCTCTTTTTTTTTTCATACTCGTTTTCTCGTTCGACGTTTATGTATATAAGGATTATTGTCAGAGAATTCGTTTCGTTACGATCCTGAATAAAATGTGACTAAGCTATACTAACCAGCTTCCAGTATTTATAACCGTGGAACACTTCGACCTAGAAAGGCTACGAAGTAGCTCTGACAGAGTGTAGATGCACTTTGAGAATTTGATTATTCGTACAGAAGTTAACGTTCTCAAAAATGGTCCAAACCGGTATTCCAGGTTTTTTTTTTTTCAAACTTTCTCACTTAATAGGTGACTTTGAGTTAATGGGTGACCTTGAATGACGTCGAATTAATGGATAACCTTGAATAAACGACAATCCGGAATTAATAGGTGACCTTGGATAAACGTGTGACCTTGAATACACACGTGAACTTGAATCAGTAGATAAAATTGAGCGAGCGAGCGACGATGAGTGAACAGGCGACCTTAACTTAACAAGTGACCTTCAGCAAGCCGGTGATCTTGAATAAATAGATGACCTTGAACGAAAAAACGACCCTGAATGAACAAGCTACCTCGGATGAACAGGTGGCTTTGAATGAATTGGTGATCTTGAATGAATGTGTGACCTTGAATGAATTGGTGACCTTGACTGACGGAATTTAAATCAATAGGTGGCCTTGATTCAATATACGACCTTTAATCAATGGATGGACTTGAATGACAACGTGACCTTGAATAAATAAGTGATCTTTTATGAAGAGCAATGAAAATTTCGCTTCGGAGAAAAATTTCCACAATTTATCTCGAGTTAACTTTTGGAAAAAAAAAATGTTATCTCCTCGATAGGAAAATTGGACAAAAATGAAATTTTCAATTGTATTTCATTAATTTTGATACCCTTAATCGATAAGAGCGCAAAGTTTGTCAAATGGTCATTGTAATGACACCCGAGAACGTGAAAAAGACGGAATTGCGTTATCGGGTTTTTCGATCATTACAGCGGTCATTGACGAACTTTGACCGGACAAATTTGCGATGATGAATCGTATTTTGAATTTTAGCCAGCGCCGACGATCTCGATGGGCCCGTCATCGGGAAAACAGTACGATCCGTTGAAGGAACTGGAAGCACTGGAACCACCGAGGGAAGGCTCGAAAACGAGCGCCGAAATGAAGAAACCGGTTGAAAAGGGAGGCGAAAAGAAGAACGCCAACGCCGGTGGTTCTTGGTTCGGTGGGCTCTTCAGCAAACTCACGGCCAAACCGAAGAACCAAATGATTCTTCCTGACGACAATAATCCAACGGTACGAACGTCAAATCCCTTTAATTTTCCTTTATTGTCCAATTAGCTAATGGCCTCGACGCGTACTCCATTTTGTTTTTCAATCGTCCGAAAATTTATGCATTTAAATAATTATTTATCTTTTACTTCCGGGAAGAAAAGTGTCCCAGTTGGGAATTTATGTTTTGTGTCATTAAAAGGAGACGGGATGGTTCTCGTGGTAATCGACCGTTCTTTTTAACAACCAGCCAACGTCAGGCCAGTATTCGTTAGGATTTCTCGATTTCCCGAATAATTCGAATAATTCGCCAGAAAGTTCCGTCCTTTTTTGGAATACAACAAAATATAAGTTTTGTTAAATAATATATATGAATGTGAAATATTTGTATTTTATTTTTGAAAATATTTAGTTTCCTTCATTTACTTTTATTCTTTTTTATTTTATTTTATTTCATTATTTATTGTACTTTTTTACTGCATTTTATTTACTTTACTTTGATTTTATTCTTTACTTGTCTCACTTACTTCAGTATATTTATAATATTAAATATTGATAAAAATTGATTTATATTTTAATGTTAAATTAATATTCAATATTTAATTTTTTAAATATTTACTCAAGTCGAATATTTACTCTCTCACTTAATTTTTGAAAATACTTTTCTTTTTCTCTCAATGTAAAACAAAATATAAATATAAATATAAAATAACAATATCCATACCTTCAAGAAACGGACAGAATTTTCCGGTAGACCTAATATTAACAAAATTTGACGCATCACTAACCGCGATACGAATAATCACCCTCTCGTCGACCCTTTCTTCATTCGAAGTACATCATTCCTTGAAAGCGCTTTTTTTTTAGTCATTTTCCAATGATGAAGTAAAAAAAACTGTAATTTTTGTTGAAAACGCAGATCGTTTGGGATCCGGTAGCGAAGAAGTGGACGAACAAAGACGAGAGTGGAAACGAGGGTGGATCGGCGAACCTGGGACCACCCCCGAAAGCAGCGGATATTGGATTCAGGCCGCCGCAAACGGAATCGCCGATGGCGCCTCAGCATCAACAGGAACAACAGCAGCAACAGCAAACACCTCAAATATCGATGAACCTTGATCAATCGACACCAACCAACAGCAAACAGCTCCCAACTGGTGGAAACATGTTCAAGCTACCTAAAGGACGCAACATGCGAGCCAATTATATCGACGTGATGAATCCTGGTGGTACCAAAACATCCGTGACTAACGCGACTATACCGACGCCCGCTACTTCCCCACTTGTACCTATGGCCGCTTCGTCGCCTCAACTCTTCATACCGGCACCAGGTTCGAACGGATACAACACCGTTTTCAAACCTCCAGCTTTCGTACTTCCATAACCCAAACAAACCCAAACAACAATCGCAGGAAATAACGTTTGGAACGTTCGGTTATTTCGAGCCACTTTTAGGCTTCCGAAGAATCGGGTTTGCGAGGCACTTTATTTGGGTTTGTTTGGGCTTGCGAGGCAATTTGAATTTGCAATATAATATTAGGCTTCCGAAAAAGGGATATAATATTGAGATTTGAAATTTGGCGTACTAATTAATTTTAATATTTCGAGAGATATCTCTTAAACGTTTAAGTTTGGGTTTGATTTTCTTCGTTTGGGTTTTGAGATCGTTTCGGATTGTCCGGGTTTGTTTGGGTTTGGATTTTGGATCGTTCGGGTGAAAAGCAATTATCGAAATTCGATTTTCTAAAATGATTTTTCATTTGACTGCGTTCCAGTAAACGATCCAGCCGCTCCAATGGATTTTTTGACACCGGCAGCAGTGCCCGGAGCTCCCGCTGATAACCCCACTCAAGGGGTAAGTCAACCCCATCGTTTTGTCGAATCCGCAACGTCCTAGGGAATTTACGAAAATAACTAAAGAAAAGACACAAACACAATATCGCAATTACAGTTCTACAAGTACGTTAAGTCGGTCGTAATAACTATAGTTATTAGGGACACTTGGACTCTCCTGGCTCAGCGGAATGTCGTGTAGAGCTTCGTTTATTTTTTTTTTTCCGTCTCGCTCGTCCTCCAATTACTCTAGAAATGTCCAGAATGTATGTCGTAACAGAATGTCTTTTTTTTTTTTTTTATCGATAGTTTTTTTGGAGACCAGGCAAAATATAAAAGAATTTAAGCACGAAATAAAATAATTCAAACTCAAAATAAAAGATTTCGAACTCAAGATGAAAATAATTCAGAGCCAAAATAAAATAATTTAAGCTCAAGTTAAAAATATTGAAGCTCAAAATAAAAGAATTCAAGCTCAAGATAAAAATAATTCAAACTCAAAATAAAATAATTCAAGCTCAAGATAAAATAATCCAAGCTCAAAATAAAATATTTAATTATAGAATTAATTTAAAAACCAGACCTTAAGGGGGAACCATCATCAGTGCAATTTCGTACGGGAGTTTCGTCATTTTTCAAGAACCATTGAAATTTCTCCTCATCGCAGTGACTGTAAAGTCAAAATGACGAAACCCGGAATTTAAAAAAAAATCATTAAGGGGTCGGAAAATATTTGAAGGAAAAGTAATCGGGATTCACGCGAACGTGGATAACGAATGAACGACATACATCCTCGATGATTTCTCACGTTTTTTCTTCTCGTCGTTCGCTGTCTAGTGTTGTATTGTTTCGTGATATTTTCTCGTGTCTGAGATTTTACGTTCGTCTTCTATCTCTGTCTCTTTCTATTTTTTAATGAATTCGCCAGGATCTCGTTGCCTCTTTACGCGTTTTCGCGCATCGTGTTCGAAATTTTTTCATACAGATATATCGCCTGCGATTAGTTTCTGTCTCGAGCTTGAGCCACGTTCGTTTCTCGGATCTCACGTAGTTTGTCATTCGGGACGACTCGACTCTACCGAGTCGAGCTTTTAGGATTAAACTCATATTCCAGTTTGAACGCCCATTTTCAAATTCATCGTTTTTTTTTCACATTGAATGTAAAATTTGTTTTTCATACTTTATACATTTTTTATATATTATATTTTATTATTTTTAATATTTTTTTGTACCCTCAGAATATTCGTTTCATTATCAAACTGTATTCCAGTTTGAACGCACATTTTCGACATCTTTTTTTTTTGGGAATTCGAATGATATATTTTTTGAAATAACTATTTTTATAATTTTTTTATATTTCGTATTTTATAGTTTATTATTTTATAAGTATGAAAATGTTATAAATTATAATATTTTTCGGCAATAAATATTGTAATAAACAAACACTAGAAATATTTATTATAACTATGAAAATACTGTAAATGTTATAATTTATAATGTTTTTTTAGATTTTTTAAAATAATATTATATGTTATATTAATTTAACATTAATTTATTAATTCTTGACGAATTAGCTTAATCTAACGACTAACCTCTCTTTTCCCATAAGCGACTGGAAGTTATTTCGTAAAAAAATTCGAAAACGATTAATGTATTAGTATTCTATCAAAAACTATTCATCAATTTATCCAGAATTTTGACGATTTTTTAATATTCAGCACTACCTTGAAATCTTAAAATTGCTTTTAAGTTTTATTTTAAGTTTGTTCTTTCAAATTTACGACGAAAGATCAGCTTGAAAATGGGTTTCCACACTGGGATAAGTTCTTAATTTCCATTCGTACGTTCGTATCGATTTTATTCTTTTTTTCGTTTTTGTTATTTCACTCTCACGATGTTCCACGTTAATCCAACGTTTTTCCATTTTTCTCTGTGTTGACACCTTTGCCGCAAGCAGTCGGGGATGCAGAATGACGTAGCGAAATAACAATTCTTGCCACTAGTAAGGAGACCTCTTTATTCAATTTATTACGTATTTACAATGTTGTATTTACGTTTACACGCATCGTAGTTTTTTTTTTCGACGTAGCTTTGATCTTTTGGTGTGCAGAAGTGTGCTTGCAAAAAATACTGGTTTATTTAGTTGTTCTTTAGGGTTTCGTAGTCAACGGGAATTCTGATAGATTGGTTATGTACTTCCGGTAGATGGACAGCGCCATTTAACGCTTCGGAGAGTTTTTAAAGTTTTGCCGTTTTTCTTTGAAATCAAAATTCAGTCGGGTAAAAATCAACACTTCGTATCGTTGGAATGCAACAAAAATTGCTTTTTTTTCTTCGTAACGCCGTATTTCGGGTCCTTTTGGTTTTTAGAATATTTTTTTGCTCCACGTAGTCTCACTTCCGAAAATTTCGTTGTTGCATTGGCTCGATTCTACCGAATCAGGTTCCCGAATAAAAATCGATTCGCTTTAAAGACTGTAGATGGCACACCAGAAATCAGTTTAGCAAAAAAACTGTAAGGATTTACATTTTTTGCTAATTAGTAATTTTTTAAAAATTATTTCTGCAATATTACGTGACCCATTAATGCTCACATGTTTCGGCAATAATTACGGTTTAATTAAATACTAGCTACGGAAACCAACTTTAGCGCGTCTCCCAGACACGCGATCGAATCGCTTTATTTTTGTTTTTGCACAATTCGCATTTTTCGTTAATGTTTTTTGGGCAATAATCGTTTTCGTAGTTGGTAGAAAATTTAACAGCACGGAAATAGTCACATTCGTGTGGATTTTGTTTTGCACTCGGAATAGTTTCGTTAGGATTTTCGTATGGGAATTATTTCGAAATTTCGCTTGACACGTTTGTTTATATCGTGAAATAAAATCATCGATTCGTGCGTTTATCAATTCTACAGAGACTGATGCCTGATGTTTCATTGAAAACTTGATTAACGATGATAAATCGGTTTTTGATCATTTGTAAGGTTATGTCGATCTTCTACGCCGTTTTAGCTCGTTTCAATGTTGAATTTTGTTGGTTCAAATAAGTGTGACGTCAGAAACGAACGAATGACTGAGACATTGACAGTGACGAAAAAAAAACTTTTTATTCGATATTTTCGAATCGAAAATTCTGCATGATAAATTACTGGCATGGTTTATAGTTATTTTTCTTGCTGATTAGCATGCTTACCTTTCTTTACTTTCATCTTGTAAACACGCAATTTCATTGATACAAATTACACTTGCTTGATCATCGAACATTATTAATTTTTATCTTTTTTTTTCTCGTTTTTTCATCTTTATCGTGATATTTTTATCGAGCGTCGCAATGCCGATTTCAACACAGCCGGTACTAAGTTTCTTCTATATAAAGAAAAGTTCGAAGATTGAGGAGATCAGGAAGTTTGAGCCTTTCACCGACTGAAATAGAAGTTGACTGATCCTTTTAGGTACATAGGCGTTCATTCGAAGTTCGATTTCAATTTTTCTATCAGTTCTGCCGCATCGTTATTGAGCTAAAAGAAATCGGATATTGATGATGTAATTGCGTTGGTGAAAAAAAAGATGGTTTTCTTAAACTTTTGTAATTATAAAAAGGAAATGGCAAAGTTTTTATTTTCAATTCTGAATACGATCTCGACTTGACCCAGCTCTTTCTTTTTCTCAACAACCAAAATGTAGGAATTTGGAAATTCCACAAAACTTGGATAAATCTAATTCCGGCTGTATTAGTTATGCCGTATCTCTTCCAAATTGACCCAGTTCGGTTTGTCTCATATACGATACATAGGAATTACTCGAATCATTAAAATTAAACTTAGGATGAATTAGAGACCCAAAAAAGATTCGGTCACCTCTAAAATTGGTCGTTGAAGGGCTGTCGCCTTCAACGACCTCCCCAAGAGATCACGGGATTCCCGGTGACCATATGTCGCGCTATTGCGGTGCTCGAGTATTACAAGCTTCGCTGACTCCTCGTACGAGTCTCAGAGACAACGATGTTGTGTTGTATATGGGGTATAGCTCTCTCGCTGGAGCTCGAACAGCTCGCTATCGCGCGAGGTACAAAGCTACACAATGCGGGACCCGCGTCTCCTCCAACGTACGAAGGTAAACCAATTTACAATTTCACCTTCTATACATTTGTGTAACTTTCGCCGGTTCGGGACGATCCCAAGCGTCTCGTAACGAAGCGTCGACTAATTTTTTCTTTTGCTCTTAGCGAATGTAACGCGTTTGTAAAATCATCAGAGATTTTCTTGCTCTCGCGCATTCAAGGAGGCATTAAAAACAAGAGCCGATGTTTTTGTTTTATCGATACACGAATGTAAGGATCAAACTTGCACAGCACTGTTTTATTTTTATTTTTCGTTTTTTGGCATCGCATACTTTTCAGCTTTGAGGTTATGGAACACTGGAGTACTTTTCGATTTTATTTTAATTTTTATTTTAGCCTCGTTTCTTTGGTTATGGGCTTTTTTCTTGATACGGTACTTTGCTTCTTCACTTTTGACAGCTATACCGCTCTAATGGTATGAGGTTATGCCAACGAAGTCAGATGTGCACAGAAGGACAGTTCTTAAGGATTATATGTGCCGATTATGTTGGGGGCTGCCCCCATTGGTAGTTGTCGAGTAGCGGCGCGGGCCGCGGTTTTCATTCTCGCTCTCGCTGTCTCTCGTGGGCATAAACGTTGGAAGAATGATAGTGTCCTGCTTACTCCTATAGATGTTACGCTTCAGGGCATAGTCGTGCCCTGCTTCCTCTTATAGGTATTGTAATATACAGGATCTCCCAGGACGGAATGAAATATGAAAAAATATTCCCGAATAGTTTTTCACATTTTTCCAGCCTTATTTTGCACTTTCGGAAAAAAACTCGGGCATATTCGTAATCAGCAGAAAATTTCCGATTAATCAGACCATTTTAACAGTTTTAAAATGAAAAAAAAAAAATTTCGACTTCCCCAGGCACTTTTCCGGAATCTCAAAAATCACGAAATTTCAAAAGATCGTAGGGTGAGCTTTTCGTATACTATCGACATTCATTTGGTGGGTTTGGAAAAGGTTTTTGCCTAACTTAAATAATGGCGTTGGATTCATATTGATATCTCGTATAGTTTTCCCGGAAAAGCATTTTGAAGAGAAAATCATAACGAAGAGATTGAGCTCAGGATGGAGTACCGAATCCTAAAGGAAAAAAAGTTACGGACGATTAAGTGAAAAAATGTATTGTCCCCAAAATTCGAAAAAATTTTTGGATTTCTAATATGTTTTTAATTAGTCCATTTCGATGTAATTTGATCCCCTGAACACAAATCTGCCATTAATTTCCCCCAAAACCCAATATTTCTAGGAAAAAATGTCGAAAAACTATGTTCCAATGGTTTTTTCACATTTTCCCGGTCTAATTTTGCGCTCTCGGCAAAAAATCGGGTATATTCGTAATCAGCAGAAAATTTCCGATGAAACAGACCCTTTTAAAAGTTCAAAAGCGGAAAAAAAAATTTTTCGATCTCCCAGGCCCGTTTTCCCGAAATCTCAAAAATCACGATATTTCAAAAGGTCGTAGAGCGAGCGCCTTAGGTGCAATGGGGTTTCATCGGGGGTGTTTG
>JAPYZI010002379.1:0-23899 GCA_030523105.1 Ophioninae sp. A BG-2022a | reverse complement strand
TTTTCGATTTTTGGCAGAATTTCAAAGTCGGACCATCGATTTTTGCAAATTTTTCCATACATACCCCTTTGCGTTTTTTTTAGCGATTTTTCGACTGGATATTCCGGGAAAACTATGAGAGATATCGATACGAATCCAACGCCATTATTTAAGTTAGGCAAAATCCTTTTTCAAACCCCCCAAATGAATCCTCATAGCATAAGGGAAGGTCATCCTACGACCTTTTGAAATATCGTGATTTTTGGGATTCCGGAAAAGTGGCCGGCGGAGGGTCGAAAAATTTTTTTTTCCATTTTCAACTCTTAAACGGGTCACTTTAATCGGAAATTTAGTGCTGATTACGAATATGGCGGAGTTTTCGCCGAAAGTCCAAAATTAGGCCGGGAAAATAAAAAAAAACGTTACTAGAATATATTTCTTACCCTTTGACATATTCCGAAGAACCTCCGAGGGCCCAACGGGTCTAGTAAAACCAAAACCAAAAGCCAGCCCAATCCCAACCGAAAGTTCTGATCGAATTTCCCCCTGATTAACCCCGATCACGATCCCCGAAGTGACACGTCGGAACGTTCGTTCCCGAAATATCCATCGGGACGTTTCGTCTAGCTGCGCGGTAAGACTCCAGCAACCTCAGTTGGGCGTACACAAGCCCAGGTGCGTAAGCTCGCGGATATCGAGCTCCGTTCGGATGTCTCTCCGGCCTGACTCGAAGGCAGCCCACCCCCCTCCCCCTTAAGCTCGCGCGGATCTCGGGCCCGCTTACCGAGCGAGGAGTCGGTACTTACGAAGGAAAGGGCGGAAACCGCGAACCTCGTTATCGTTATCGCGACTCGACAGGCGGCCCGGGAACAACTCCCATCCACCGTCTCAACCATTCGGTACCGTCATAATTCCGTCGCTACTCCTGTTTCCTCGTTCTCTCATCAGAAACCAACCACCCTCCCCCTCTCCTTGGTTGGCTAATTAGAATTCCCTCTTCGAGATTTATAATAATCTTAAGGGGCTGGAGGGGGCGGAGGGTGGAGGACGGAGAGCGCGACGATAAGGGGGGACGACGAGGGACCCCGATGAAGACGAACGGAAGTCCTTTGGTGACTCGATCGCGAGTTTGGCTCGAATGTTCGTTTGACGTTGAATTCTTCAGGTTCAAGGTCAGATATTTATTTGAGTTTGAATTATTTCGACCTCGAATGTCTTTTTTCTTCGACGAGCTTGACCCTGAGCGACGATTACGGACGTCCCTTCGACGTTGGAATCGAATATCGATGTTCGAACGATTCGAACGACGAACGGTCGTGACGGACGACAGTTTCGCGAGTTGTATTCTTCGAGGTTCGAGGTTATTTATCTTAAAAAACGGGTATAATAAAGTTTGATAAATAAAAATGGTTGGATTTGGGACAGGGCTTTTGGTATTTTCAGGGTATAGTGGATACGACGATGGAAGCTCGTAAGGATAGTTGAACGAGGTTTTATCGTAAATGCGCCGTAAAATAAATAAAATCGAGGCAACAAAAGAGAAGGAAGCAAAAGCTGGGAAAACATAGCTGAATCGATCGTGCCGAGGAGTTATAGTCGTACATAAAAAAAATTTCAACGTTTTTATTAACCCGACCGTAGGATTACGAAACAATAATGCAATAAAATGCTTTTCAGACGATAGTCTCGTGAGTCTTGGTGTATTATTTTATTTCCCATAGCGCGGCCTATCGATCTTTACCCCTTAAATTTCCCGTTTTCAAATCCCTCGGAATATTATTAATCCGTTTTGCGAACAACGGCTCGTCGAATCCGCTCGTAACCTCGTCGAATTATTCGCGATACGTTGCCGCGTTGAATCAAACATTTAACCTGCCGAACACCTCGAAACGAACAAAAAATCACGTTGCATCGCGTTTTCGTTGGAAATCATTTTGATAAATCTTTTTTTATCTCGCGATTTTCTTTTGCCAAATTTCCGTGATCGGTTCGAATCGTAAAATTGCGTTGAACCAAAGAAACGTTTTTCTGGACAAACTCTATACTCTCGACACTCTCTCTCTCTCTCTCTTTGTCTTTCTCTTTAACTCTGTCTCTCTTTCTCTCTCTCTCTCTCTCTTTCTTATTCACTTATACCCTTTTTCACTCCACATGAACTATCTTTATGCTATTTTTGCCATGATGTCTTGGCATTGTCGTAATCATCAACGTTATTATAATCATAATTATCATGAACATCATCATCATCGTCACGTTTTCAACGCCCCAACCAATTGATTTTCTCTTACCTTTTGATTTGTATAATTTCACGCCTCGAACATTGTAATTCTCATGTAAACATTTTTCTAACCCTTCTCGTTTTTGTTTTACTTTACAGAGGCACTCTACACAGTGGACATAAGGTAGGAGCCGCACTACGCCTCTGATCGCCTAAATTACATTTCTTATCCCTGCGTCTTCGACCCAAACTGTCTTTCGCCTTCTCTCTCTCTCTCTCTCTCTCTCTTTCTCTTTCAGTCTTTCTTTCTCATTCTCTCTTCAACTATTGAACTTGTCGAATTTTTTTTTACGTACTTTTCGATAATCAATGAAAAACCGGTTTGAGTTTCGCGCGCGTCAGAAGCCGTCTAGGATCGCGCGATGTTCCCAATTTTTTATTCACCGCGCCCCATTTTTTAAATCGTTTTTAAACGAAAATCGCATCGTCCGCTTCGGACCTCGAGGAAACTTGGACCGAAAACGATACCGCGTCGCACGTAAGTACAAGCTTTTCATATTTATCATCGTCGAATCCTCAATTCGGAAAACATTGCCGAAAAAAGCGGCAACCCAAACAAACCCAAAAATCCGCGCATCAATTCTCCGTTTGACGGCCCAACAGGCTGGTCGTTGCGATCATTTTTTTCAGCGTTCCCCCTCCCCGTTTTAATCCCGTTAGCCTTCGAAAACCTCTTAACTCTCGAGACTTCCGAATATCTTCGGTATAACCAAAATCCCTGATGGAACGCGAAGACCGTCGAAGACCGCGATACCCCCCGGTTCGGATATCCTCTTGCGGTGGATTTCCGCATTTCCGGGTGGGCGAGGATTTAAAATTCAAATTTGAAGGTCCGCCGAGGATAAGTGGGGTATCGGCCGGGTCGGTAGCCCGGACGAAGCCGGTGTCTTATTTTGGCGATTCGAATAACGCAACGGACGAGGACCGCGAAGAAACGGCTGGTGGTTGGAAGTCGGTGGGTAGGCGGGTCGCCGGGTTGGTTGGGGAAAGAGGGCTTCGGATGCACAGACGCAGGAGCGCTTTAAACATGCAGAGCGAAGTACCCTTCGAGGAGGAACCGGCAAAAGCTGACCGTAGTCCGTCCGGGCTGTCGGACCTCCCCGAGTTTCCGGTTGCCGGTTTCTTCGGCAACCCGGATCAATCCTAATCCCCAACAGTTTCGTGTTTCGAACGAAATAAGAACAACGTTGCGAACGCTGTTACCGCTTTCAAAGTGAAAAACGTGAATTACTTGAGTTTAGGTTTTTGGTAGCCCAGCCTAAAAGACGCGTAAAAAAATCCAAACAAATTTTTCGAAAGAACTTGAGAACCAAAGTTTTGTTAAATAACGTTGTATTTGTAATTTCGTACCTGTCGCAATCAAAATTAATTAATTACGCGAGAACGCGTTTGTCCGCAACGAAATATAAAGCGCGTATGGTCCTACGGTAATCCGAAATAAAGTAGGTAAAACGCGTATTCGTACAACGCGTTCGTTGTTCCGTTTCACGGATTCGCGGATCCCGTTAAAACAGGATTGGCTCGACAATGGATATCCGGTTCACAATTTCATTTCGATAAATACGGAATATTATAATAATTGCCTGAATAGGTAAAGGGGAAGTTAATACCACGGGTATACGAGTTTGCGGTGGGGACTGTCGAGGCTCGATCGATCGCAATTATAAAACGTAACCCGACTCGTATGTTTGGGCTCTGCGAACTTCGGCTATCCCCTTCAATTACTTATTTAACAAACGCGATACTATCGGGACCCCTTAAAAAAAACTTCCGCGACGTTTCTTTCCTCGAATCCATTAGCAACTTTTACCTTCAATTTCGCTCGCTCCATTTTTTTTTATTCGTTGCAAAATGCAACTTTGCACAACAAAAAAAAAAAAAAAAAAAACGTGTCGATTCGTCGGCGAATTATTGAAAAGTCGAAACGTTGAACGTTGAATTTTATTTAAAAGCAAAGCCATCGCGATCAAACTTATCTTGTCAGGAATAAATTAATTGTCGAAAGAAAAATAAAAATGATATTTATAATTATTAAAAATCGGAGAAGGAAATTCTATCGAAGCGTGCTTCGACGCGGAGTAACGAAAGAAAATGCGAAAGTCGGAGTCTGTCGTGGGTAGTGCAGAATCACCCGTACATATTTTTATATTCAACGAAAAGTTGGCGATTATCCAAGAGAATCCGAACCTCTGGTAGGTGAGCGACCGACTAAATCTTCGTGAAAGTTTCGTACGACGAGGATACACGGCCCGGCGCTGTCGTTCTTCTCGCCCATTAGTACATTCGTGTTGTACAAGCTTCTCGAACCAACGAGAATAATCTTGGAGTGGGAGGTGGAGGTGGCGGGGAGAGTTTATTTGAATTGCCAATGGGAACATTTTGTCAAACTTTCATCGTGGCCGTTTCCTCGATTGTAACTCGCTACAGATGCCCCCCCCCCCCCCTCCCCCTTCTCATTATCAACTCGTTCCTACATTTCCAATCCGTTCTTGAAAGACTTTTATCGATCCGGAAGATGGTGGCTCCCCTTCCATATTCATCGTAACGTTTGCTCGATTAATCGTTTTCTTTGAGAATTTTTTAAACCCCCTTGATGGTTTTTTTTTCGGGTCAAATTAATACACGTTGTTGGATATGTGTCCGTTCTTTACAAAAATAAGTTCATGGATTATTTTAAAAATCACGTAATCACTTCCTACTTACATTTTTTAAAAATAAAATTTGTTTCTCCTTGCAAAAAACCGATATTTTCCAATTTTTCCCCCGTTTCGAAAAAGAATCTAATCGATCGAGCGCGTTCGAATCGATAGGAGGGGAGTCGGGGTGCTCGGAAAATGGTGGGGTTTCGACATTAGTGACGAGCATTGTGCTTGCTCGCAATCTGCGACGAGCCAATAACCGGAAGAGCTCCTTTGTCGAGATGCAGATGCCGGAGCGTGAAACGTTTCGTGTATAAACGTGTATAAACGTGTATAACCAGCGTCTACGTCTATACACCTCCGTACATAGCCCCGTACGTACACCTCGTATATCCCCGTATAAATATACGCATACCCCGTGTACCCCCATAGATATATATACATATATGTCCAAGAAGGAGGGGAGGGGGAAGACCTCTCGTGACGAGACTCGGGTGAACGCGAGAGTGAATAGGAATTCGCGAGGGTGAAACGATGAGAATGGAACGGATACAGGAGGTTCTGGGTAAGCGCTCGAGTTTATCCGTTCGGGCGAACATCATCGCGGACGCGTGCGATGCCCTAATGACCATTGTTCTCGATCGGGGATCATCCACGGGTTCTCGGGTCCTCCCTTCTGGTTCAACCTGACCCAAATTGTCTCAGCGCGTAACGGTGATCGGGTTTGGAGCGGCGGCTGAGGGGCTGGGGGGGATTGACGTCTACACGACCGTTGAAGCGACTCGATAGGCGTACCTCTTTGGCGCGGACCCCTTGGAATCCTCCTGGTTCCCGGCTACTCGACGCTCCCTCGGTTTCCCCACCCTCCTAGGGAAATCCTTGATCCAATCTCGCGAAATTCCCTAGTACGGCATCGACGTACTAGGGAATTTCGGGGATATTTGGTTGAGGGATATCGACGATGGCGCCCGATTGGCGGGTTTTAGCGGCGAATCGTCGAGGCTGGGATCGTAACGAAGAGAAAAAGAGTCGGGAGAAACGAGCGAAAATACTCAAGGATGCGTATCGTTGCGAAAACGGAGGAGAATGCTTTTGTATACGTTTAATATTTGTTTCATTGCGGTGTCGTTCGATTAATTGTAAATTCATTGCTTCGCGATAATTGTTCGATCGAAAATAATGAAAGAATCGGTAAAAACAATTTATTTCAATGGAAATATCAAACGAAGACAAATCCGAGAGCTCGAAGATACATCTCTCGTAAATCCCGGAAGTTCGCATCGTAATAAAAAATATAAAAATAGAAGACTCAAAAAAAAAAGAAATTCACGAGCATATTTTTCCACGCCCCAACGATTTTTCCAACGAGACGAGTAATAGATTACGACGATCTATTTGCGTCGTTTTAACGTAAATACGAAAAAAAGAAATAAACAGAAAAAAAAGGAAAAAAGAACACCACCCGAGCTATACGAGCGAACGATTTATTTTATAAATTTATTTGGTTTTTTTGTTCGTTCTCGTACGGAAAACCGAATCACTGTAAACTTGTGTATACTCGACTCTCTCGACGCAATTTCCCTATTCGAATTATTTCCACGATAATACTCATCTTCTTGCGTCTCTCCCCGCCACCCTCCCCGTTGTGTTTTTCTCGTCTTTTCTATCCCCTCCTCGCCCCTCGGTTTTTCTTTATTCTCGTATATATATATATATGTATATACATACTCCTATGGGTTCGCTTATTACTATATTATCACTATATTACGTAATATCCGAGGAAAAGGGGGGCGAGGTCGAGAGCAAGGAAAATAACTATGAGGCGAAAAGCCCCCGCGGTAGTATCTCGGGCCGAAACGTTTGTACGAAACAGACAAAGCCCCCACCCCCAGGAGAACGAGATCGTTGTTACGGAAAATGCCTCGAGGGGTATCGCGCGATGGGAAAAGGCTTTTTGGTAACGTTGCGAGGAGGGGCGTGGTGGGGGTAAAGAGAGCGAATACAGGATGCACCAGGGAAGCTTGATTCGTCGAGAAATCGCGCGCGGTAGGTCAGGAAAATGAGAGGAATCGTTTGGGTTTGGTTCGTAAAGGATACTCAAAGGATCGTTCGAGTTTATTTTCAATGTAATTCGACGAATCGTTCGGGTTAATAATTGGACGAAGAATCGACTCGATGCTCGGATAGACTCGGGCCATCACCGACGCGACTCGTCGAAAGATCGAATTCGCCTGCGATCTCCGGGGCCGCGAAAGCTCTCGTCTTTTAACCGGAAGAGTCGAGGGTGTCGAAGGAATCCACGAGGGACTCTCGAGGGCGCGATGGACTTTGTTACTCGGAGAATAACGGCGGCTCGATGGTTTCACGGATGACGAGACGCAGCCTGGACGCGGTCGCGCATCCGGTGATCCATCCCTGTGATTAATGGGAGAAACGTGCGTCTGAACAAGGATCGTGCGAGGTTGCCTCGTCGTAACTCCGAGCCATCGACTAATAGATACAAATGTACGTTACGTCACATCTCCAGAGTTCTCACAGCCATGATATAATTACCCCTTGAGCCGTGTTCCTAACGAACCATCGAGCGATACGACCGAACTGTCAGAACCACGAATCCGCTTGACAAACTCTGCTCGCTCCACCTGATAAATCATTAACCCAAACAGACCCAAACGGACCCAAACAATTTTTATTCCCTTTATCGGGAAGCGAAGGAATCGCGTCCCTTTGATCTTATTACGAAGAAAGCTATTCGAAACGATGACACGAAAGAGCGACGGCTAAAACCTGAATCGTTTAAACAAATTGTCTCGAAGATTGAACATTTTTTGAATCGATGAAAAGAACGAACCCCTCCCTCTGTCGATTCCGCAGAGCCTGATACCCGGCTTGACCCAAAAGTCACGAATGTCCCTGAGAAAACTGCTTTTGAATCGGGTCATGCCTTTGAAATATCGTTTTCCTCGGTGAATTACTTTGTTCCACGCCAGGTAATTACCGAGCCGCGCAGAGCAGGGGGGGGCGTTTCTTCGAGAGAAATTATTAGTCAAAGCGTTATGCTACAAACTGTGTAAAAACTGGAAACGAACGGGGGCGGTGGATCGAGGGCGTTCTCTCGTATCAGCATTACCAATTCACTTTGGTACGCAAAACGTACGACAGGTAGGACGACCGTCCGTTCTTCCTCGTAGTTCACCGGGATAACGCGGATCTCCTGGCTGCGCGTGGATCCTGTGGACATTCAGAGACTGAGAGAGAGAGAGAGATAAAAAAGTATATATATATATATATTAATATAAACAATAAAACACAACAAGCCAAATATGCTGCAAAATAGAATTGATAATAATAATAATAGTAATAATAATAAACACTAGAACAGAAGCACAAAAATTGAGACTCGGAAGAGAGAGAGAGAGAGAGAGAGAGAGAACGCTGGGTAGAAACGGAAAGAGCGTAGGAAAGAGGAGGGCGCGCGGCTCGGTCCATTCGAGGAATACACAGGTACGACTCGGTGAATTAAAGCCCGACCGGGGCGGTATTGCGAAATCGCCCGAGCTGTCCAGCTGACAGGCGTTATTCATAGAGAATATATTAGGAGGGGCTTCGCTTTGATGCGAACCCAGGAGAGAGAGAGAGGGAGAGGCGGTCCAAGGATTATACGGGTGGAGATCGTACACCCACAGGGGCGACCATACGTACGTTACGCGCGTACGAATATACACAGAGGCCGGATATGACTCCGTGGCAACCTCGAGTACAACGCGTTAAAGCTGGACTAGGGATAATGGCGCGAACCATGAGAAACCCCTAACCGGGATAATAAGCATCGCGGTTGATACACCGCGACGGACAAAGCCCCCTCCCTTTTTTCGTTGGGTTTCTTCGGCCTCTTCCATCGGGTTTGTTTGGGTTCGTTTGGCCTTTTCCGTCGACGAAAAAACGAAAAAATCGATAATCGATGACAAGTCGAATATGTAATTTAATATTACTCGGTTGTACATTTTTCCGAAGGTGGAACAGGCACCGCGCGTGATACTGGAACGCGCGTTAACATTTATGTATCTCGTTTGTACGCGAGAGAAATAACAAAATAATTAAACCAGTTATATAGGTTTGGTACAGATATTTAGGTGTATATCTCTCGTAGGGGTTGATTCGGTCGTTCGATCCTCCATATAAATCCCATCTCTGCTCCCCGATCGTAACGCGGCCGCCGTATCTTCCAACGAGCCCTTTGTCGGCAGGAATTCCGAGCTTCGTCGTTCTTCGTGATCCTGTCGTTATTGTACTTTTTTCAAAATGTTTTATAAATACACGTGGATATATTTATTTAATATTTTTAAAAAGCTGCAACTCCGATATTTTTGTTAATTATCGAATAATCGGTCGTATAAATATTTTTCAAAATTCGTATACCCGTGAAAAAAAATTATTTTACCAAAACCCTCGTCATCAAAAATATCCATCAATTCCGTATCCAGAAAATAAAAAAAAAAAAACACAATTTTTGAAAAACCAGTGCAGCTCGAATCCGTCTCTCTCCCGATTGTTGAGTAAACGCGCGATGGATCGAGGTAACGCGTGAGAACCCCGAAACTTCGATGGTACCGAATTTGTCGGAGGAACTTGCGTGGAACCAAGCGAAATTGAATAGAGTATGACTCGATTTAATCCTCAGGGGTGTCCCGGCTCTGTTCTCTTGACGCATTGTCGATAATTTCGCAATCAGTCGAATGGTATTTCGTGCATTATGCAAACTCGAGGATTGACGCGACGCGAGCTTGATATCCACGGCATTCTCAAAGTCAACGAGTTCTACCAGGGTTTCCCTAGTTTCACCGTTGTCTCGCCAAAGCCCCCTCCCCTGGATTCCCGGAACCAAAACCTTCCAGTTCCAAACCAGCCTCCCCCTGGATTCCCCCGCCCCTCCCGAAAGCCCACCTTGTTTATTATCCGTCTCTGAGTTCGGACCGCGTATCCCTGTCTGACGAGAACAATCGGCTCCGGAGAGCCACGACGCGAGATTGTTCCGAAACGTCCTCCGACAAAAGGAATTCCTAACGGCGTTGGGGGATCGCGTTCTCAACCCTGGGTTACTCGCGTAAGATAATATCGGTTGATGGATCCTGTACTCGCGTACACTGACGATACCCCTTTGTCCTATCGTAGAATTTACTACCGTCGACGTACCCGAAGAGGAACCCCACCCCCGACGCCGTCCCGAAATCCTGACTTCCGCTCGGGACGCGAGGACCAACCGCGATTTTAAACTTTTCGACCGATACCGATCGATCGGAGATGCGACGCGTTACGAAAATAAAACAACAGAGTTGAAAGAAAGCGTTCCCGCGCGAACAGGAAAAGTCTTTACGGGTGATGCAAAACAGAGACGCTCCGCGTAGAGGAGGGCTACGCGCTCGACGGTTCGTTCCAGAGGAATCATCGGCGTGTCCGATGGTACAGTAATAATCGGTGTATCGGGACGGACGGGTGGACGGAAGGCCTCTTCGATGGACGCGCTCCGGTCGGGCCCTTGCAAAGCGGTCATTGGGCGTTGGGAGGCTACGCGAGAGGGACGCGTCAGAGGCCGCTGGAGGGTCGGTTGTACTCGAGGGATCGGTGATGAACGAGGCCATCAATGGAGCTGGAATTAAGGCCAGGGCCTGATGAAAAGTCCACACGGGAGGTCAGGCCGATGCGGTAACCTTCGAGGGCCAAACAAAACCCTGGTTTATATAGATCGGAAAAGTGGTATACACGCGGGCACGATATTAACGAGAGAACGAGGCTCTTACGAAGCCGTAAATTCCTTTACACGACCAACCACCGAGGTATATACAGTTGAAACGAACGAGAGCTTTGAAGCCTACGCTTTGGGCGACTGCCTCGCGACAATCCTTTGTCGCTTTCGCTTGCGTTTAATTACGGACTTGGAAAAGCCTTCCTCGTGTGTGGCTGGTTGGCTGTGCTCCTGTTCCCGATGGTACTTCAAGTTCTACCGTCGTGCTTTACACGACCGCACTACTCTCGTGGAGAGAGAGAGAGAGAGAAAATTACCTCCGTGTAAGTACACGGAAGCAAAATCAATTTACTCTCCTCTATCTCTTTAGCAGGCTCGTTGTTGCGAATACATCAGCCGCTTTCCGACCGTATCCAAACCTGCCAACCCCACACTGTCCAAAGATTATCGCGCGAAACCGTTTTTTCTTTAATGGCCGTTGCACGGCCCGCTGCAAAAAACTTTGCACCGCCTTTGAGGAAGCGACGGCTAGCCGATAGCTTTGAGCCTCGAGATCAATCTCGCCAAACTTCCAAACCGCTTTTCTCAGAGACGGCCGGTTCTTTCTTTTGCGAACGAACCGTCAAACTCTGGGGAATACTCCAACCCGGGTCATCCTTCTTTCACTTTGGGACAAAAGTCGCTCACTTTTGAGAGAATTTCGTTCGGAAAGTTGCGCGATCCGCTCGGATACCAGGAACGGTTCGGTTCATCATTTTTTGTCGTCGAGCTGCAGGAAAAATGAAACCGGATCGGGTTTGCTCGTTCGGGTCCGCGTCCTCTTGTCCGAACCGATAGATTTAGGACGCGAGCGGCGTTGAACCGACGGTTGTCTTACGGCGCGCGGCGCGTCAAAAGCAGGATCGACCGCTTAAGCGTCCGTGGTCCGGTGGCTGTCCGGCTCGCGTCACAAAAACGAGACTCCACCTGCCGAGAACACCGACCGCTCTCTTGCGCGGTATTTCGAAGCTGCTAGGCACGCCTGAAGTCCAGGCGGATGGGAGTTCCGTTCGAAACCGGAGACGATCGAGGGCCAACTCGAAGAATCGTTCAGCCGTGTCTCAAAGTTTAGGATTCGCTCGAATTTAGCGTACGCGTCGTAAAAACCGTCGGGCGGAACCGCTGGACGTTTTTTAAGACTGTCTCGAAGGATCGCTCGGAATAGCAGGGGATTTCTGGGGTTTGTTGTTTTCCGTTGATGACGTACAAACACTCGGAGGAAGTTGAGGGTTACCCGCCGGTCGGGTTCGTGTCACCGCTTCTCCGGTATTATTCACCAGACCGGAGAAAGTCTGGAAACGTTGGAAACTGCGAACTCGGGTGAACGGTAGTCTTCTCAGTTGCGCGGGGTGCCCGACGGAGGTCCCAGCGGCTCGTACGGAGCTGCCGGTTGAAGGTGGTCGGGGTGTTTTCAAGCGCGGTAGGTAAAAGTGGAACGAAGTACGGATTCGCCGAACGGATGACTGGGAAGAAGAACCGGAGGGCGTTTCGCGGGTTCACCGTCGTCGAGAATCTTCGCGGCGCCAGCCAGACGAGGCTCGTAGGTGGTTTCTAACGACGACGAGACGAACGGAAACCTTCTTTCCACCGCTTTAACCCAACCTCCGCTAACCCCCCTCCATTCTCGTCCCGTTCGCTAATTGTTAGAATAATGAACAAAGTTGCAACCCCCTCGGGAGTTACGTTCTATATCGTACCCCTGTTATTTTGCCCTTTCCACAACCGAGAAAACCCCGTTTTACCGTCTCTCGAACATTTTCCAACCTTCCGGTCTCGGTTTCTCAGGCTATAAAGCCCATTGAACCGTCTTACATAAATCTAACCGATAATGACGGAACGAATTTTCCTCCGACCTGTGTCTTTCCTTTTCTTTAGGGGGTTTTTTCTCTTTTGCTCGTTTTGGTTCTTTCGGATCTTGGTAACCTTCCTTTTGTTACTTCCCACTTGAAGTCGAGGGCGAACAAAAAAAAAAAAAACGGACCGAGACGAAGAGCGAGCGTGACGTAACTACTATTTTTCATGCACCGAGCTTCCACCTGGAATCTCTTAAAGATTCGCCCATTATCCTTCGCGGCCATATTTCTTTTTACGTAAAAAATATGTACAAAGAAAATATCGGTACCGCGTCCCATCCGCAAAATCAAGCTCCTTCCTCCTCCCCCTCTTTTTTATTTTCTTTTTTTTTCTCTCGGGACGCGAATAATACGAAAATGAAAAAAGAAAATGACCGCAATTTTTTTTTCCGGATAAGAAAACCCCGGAATACGTATATTCTTGTTATTGCTCGTACGTACTCGAGTGATCCCGATTCTCGCGGGTATAATAAATCTCCTTCAACCATCCGGATTGCCTCGGCGTAAGCTCCGGAAATCGCTTTCACTATATTCGTGACAAGCACGGACGCGGAGCTTCTCCCGTTCTATATACAAGGTTCGATGGAACATCACGCGCGTCTAACGCACGACCGCCGAGTTTACCGAACCTCTGGACAAATACGGTCTCCCTCGAAAGTACAAGGGTTTTTCCAGGTTCGAAGATACGCGTATTCCCGGGGCTCGTCGGAACGAAGTCTTTCGAGCGCTCGTTCGAAGACGTCCCGATCGGAAAGCCTCGATTATCCGGACGCGTAAAAAACCGGGCCGATGAACCTCCGATCGATCCTGGAATTTGCCGAATATTCCCGGATCGGGTTCTCCGGTAAAAAAACGTTTAAGCGGTAAGAAGCCAATAGCCGGCAACATCCGGGTGTCCCGTGCGTCAACGGGAAGCTTCGAGCGGACGACTGCGCATCGGGCGTGCGGTACAGTTGTTTCTCCAGTGATATCGACGGTGCACGCGCGCTCGAGGGTACACGGGGCGCTATGAATACCGGACTCTTAATCCCTCAGCCGCGACGCCAAATCCTCGGATTTGAATTTGTCGAGCGGTAGAGACGAGGCTTTACCTACATAATTTACCGGCTAGATACGGTCTTCGCATCCCGCGGCTTACGCGTACGTACGGGCAGGTCGGTCGGTCGCCCGGAGGGGGATACCGCCCGAGGAGACCTCGGGGCCCCGGAGGGCTCCCGGTCCGCGCAAAAGCTCGCTCGGTCTCTTCCCACCGGTAGACCTACCCTCCGACGTATCCCAGCATCGCGCCGCGATACAAACGCGCACCGAGCACGCGAGGCAACGCAACCGCATCGACCGTTTCAACGTCAAAACGGTACGGACGCTACCCGAACCTTCGCTTCCCTTTCTAACCCAGCCCTCAGCCCCCGACCTCCGCGTTTTAACCCTCCAGCCGTTCCCTCGTGGCGCAGCGCGGACGGAAATTTCAAGCCAGAGCCGAGAGGCTTCGCCACTCAACGGGAATCCCCTCGGCTCGTGTCCCCACCGGATCCTCGACGCATCGACTCTTACTTCCTCATTTTCCACTTGCCGTTTTCCTCCTGTCGAAGTATCGTTTGTTCACCGACGCTTGTTTCGTTGGTACAACGGATTTTCTCGAAAAAAGTATTTTTCGTACGACCGCGAATTCAACGCGAATGGAGATACAAGTATAATTATTTAACCAATAAATAATACGTAAAAACGTTCGAGTAAATCCTAAATTAAAAAAATGAAAAAAATCCGTGACCTTTTGATTCGAACGGAAACTCGAACGTTCTTTGAAACGACTTTTTTTTTTCACCTCTCGAAGCAGCGAGTCTATGGTCGGTGCGGTTGTTGCTTCGCGATACGCAATGACGTTGAAAAATTCCTCCGACGTTTCCTTTACCGAGTCTTGTCAGAATCAGCGTACGGTTCTGACTTGCACCGGATGCAAAAGTCGGACACGCACCAGAGCCGTTCCTCCCTCGCGTATCATTTGCAGCCCCTCGAGCTCTCGTCAACGTCAACGTCTCGGTTGTACCTCGAGGGCCTCACTGTTGCGCTCTCGTTTGGATTCCTGAGTTTCGAATCATCCGGTATCCCGTGCACTCATTGCGGGGATATCTACAGTTGAGCTTCGATAAAAATCTGCTTCCGTTAGCCTCGAGAATAATTGATTCAACGATCGATTAACATTTACCATTTTTTTTCCACATTTTCGATAATAATTTATTGAATTAATTTTATTAATTTTAGTTTCCGTTTTAAATTAAAAAAGATATTCACTCGTTAAACTTTTCTGAAACATCGAGACGATTCCATCATTGTCAATGATTAAACTCGACACGTATCGCGTTTCATTTGTGTCAAATTTAATGTTGAATGCACGCGCCTAAAGATATTCAATTATTCAGTCAATCTTTTGAAAGTAATTGATGTATAATTTGTTTTTTTCGTGAACCGCAGAATTTACATTCAAAAGTTTCGAGTATTTATTTGAAATTTAGATCGTTAAGCTTCTTAAAATTATTGTTGTTATTATTATGATTCTCTCAAGAATTATTATATCCTGTATAATTTATGATGAAAAATCGTTTGGAAAGCCTCAAACTTTCCTACGATTGTGGCGATTGTTTAAAATTATTGCAAAAATAATTGAAGCTTATTTTCTCGAGTCTAGTGTACTCTCGATGGTTCGTAGGAAGGGAATATCAAATGTAGGAATTTCACAGTGTTAAACGAGACGTTCGAGAGTAAGCTGATTCGAAACGAGAAAAGTTCAACTGTATCGCCTCGTGGACTCGTTTAATAGCGACAATATGAAAAAGCGACCTTACCGGTGGGCTAAGGGCTTTTGTGCGTTTTATTCAGCGCACGAAAGGATGAATGAGTAAGGGAAAGGTATTCAGAAATCTTCTTCAATTTCTCAACAATTTGATCCGGTCAAGTGCAACTTGCCATCGCGTTACTCGTTCAACGTGCGCTTGAAAGGAAAATGAAAAAAAAAAAGAAAAAGGGAAAACGGATAACGAGCATCGCGGATTATAACGCGCCATCTTTTTGTCGTCGTACCGGTTGTACGATCAGGATTCGTATTGTCGACGTCGATCGTACCTATCCGAACATCACCGGCGGAATTAACGCGTCGAGTACTCGTTTCGAACTCCCCAAGGGCTTCCGTTCGTCCGGATATTTCAAAATCGAAATTATCACGCGTGGAGTTTTTTTTTCGCAAAATTGAAACGTACGGCTCTTTGAAGAAACAAGCGTGAAAATATCTCGATGGAAAATGTTTAAGGAATATTTACAACTTTTTAATCGTTTGGTAAAATTTGTTTTTTCGCGTTTAAAGAATTTTTTATTTATTATATTATTTGGAATCTTTTTAAAAATTTCCTTTATTTAATTATTCCAATTAATTACAACGCTTTCAATCGGTCTATCAATAATTCAATAAAAATTGTACGATTAAACAAATGAATAATCAATAAATGAAGAGGTCGCGGTCGAACTCCCTTCTTCATGACCCAACGAAACGAAATAGGGCGTGCCGCCCCGATCGCTTGAAAAAAAACCGAGAAAGGCGGATATTTATTTTTCGTTGCGCAACGAAGACGAGGGTAAGACGAGAAGGAACGTGCTCGCAAGAGTGCGAAAGCGGGCCGATCACTCGAGAAGGATAGGTTATGCAGTATCGAAGCGAGAAAAGGTGCATCCAGGCTGGACGATCGATCCGTCCACGTTTATTTTTTCTATCTTTTTTTTAACCGGGGAAGGAGCGAGCCGGTGATGATGCCGGAGCGTTCAATGGTCACTGGACAAAAAAAGGGAACGAATATTGAATATGCTTCCGGCAATAAGTGAGTCCATCCGGAACGACGCGAGCCAGGCCAGAGTGCATATATATATATATATATATATATATGTATATACAGGGTGACTGGAAAATCGAGCTCGAAAGGTGACGAGCTCTTATCTTGCTCCTCGATCGTTGCGAACCATCGAAGAATCATCGTATCATCCAAAAACACGAAATTAATTATACTTATTTAAGATAATATTAAACATTGTTCTCGTACCCTCAAAAGTGATAAAAAATATTAAAAAAGTTATTTCGAATAATCAAAAATCTGACCGCCAGTTTCCGGCTACCCTGTATATATATGTATATACATATATGGAGAAACAGAAAAAGCGCAATAGCGCGACAGTAGTTTCGCTTTTTCTTTTTTGTCGCTTGTTTTTTTTATTTTTTTGATATTCCCGTAGCTGTCCCGGGTGTACGAGTACGCGTGGAACAATTCGAACGCAGCCTCACGCGCGATTGGCCTATTATCTCTTCTTTCGTAGGTTTCCGCGTTTCGGACCGCCCTCTTCTCTTTTATCGTCTCGTTCGGGAACTCCATGAAACGAGGGTGGATAAACGGGTGACCGTTCGACCATTCCGGTGTTCGGCGTTCAATCGGTCTCGTAAACTCGTCGATGCACGAAATATGGAGACACGGAGGGTCGAGCGTTTCGTCTGGCCTCGATGATTCGAGTATGCGCGATTTGACGGTACATACGACCCGTTTGTCCCGTGAATTCTACTCGCTGTGCGCGCATCGTACCTAGCAATGAAAAAAAAAAAAAAGAAAAGTTTCTGGTCTCGATTAGTCCGATTGTAGCGGACGGAACGAGTGACCGACTCCGTCGGAGTGTCGCGTCGGGGCGTGCCATTATATTTTCCAACCCGGGACGTGACTCGGATCCCGGTTAGCCGTCGAAAACCCGACCCGTTTCGTCAAGTACCAACGACGCTCAAATATCACCGGCTAATATTCCGTTGCTTCTTTTTTTTTCGTCTGTATTTCAAATTCCATTCGAATCGTGACAAAATTGAGTCGAGACTCGTCGAAGATTCGTATCACGATTCTCCTGGCTAGTTACGTTTGTATATACATATATATATTTGTGTCCAGGGTGATCAGTAATTCGATACGATTCTTCTGAAAAGTAGAATTCGTTCGAGAAACGATGGGAAGAGTTACCTTCCGAGTCGGTTACCGACCGGGGCTGGTCACCGACCGGGTCGATTATCGAGCGGACCAGTCGTCGACCGGGTTCGTAACCCTCCTTCTCTCCGGTTACCGACGGAGTCGCGTTTTTCAGCTTTTGCCCCCGTGACCTTAAATTGACCTAGAAAAAATATGATAACGCGCTTGGGTAGCTTTCGAAGCCATTTAAATTCCGATATCCCGACACTTTCCATTTTCAATTCGAGATTTTCGTTTCTCGCGGCTCACCCTGTACAGGCGTAAACGCGCGTCCGTGGACGCGTACGCGTCGCGTCGGGTAAAATCGCGCTCCATACGTAACGATACGAAACGAGGCGCGCTCGTTGCAGCGCCGGGGAGGTGGAGTCGCCCCGGCGTTCCTGCCCTATTGTCGCCGAGGTAACAAGGCTCAATTTTTGCACTGTCGAACAATACGGTACATTAGAGCATTGTTGCGCTACCGTCGAATCCAGCCTACTATCGTGCAACTTTGACTCGCGGGCCCGTTTCGCTCGGCCTCGTCGCTCCCGCAGCGTTATCGATGCTCCACCTCCGATTTGCATTTTCAAATTACCAAGGGCCGACTCGTCGACTTTCTCCGCTCGTCTCACGGGTGTCGCGATCATTCGTGACACCTGTAAGACGCGACGCCTACTTTCCGAGTCAAAGTTTTTAATAATTAATCGGCACTCGGAAATATTAATCCTCCACCCGTTATTATTATTATTATTTGAACGAAACGATCCTTTTATTCTCGAAAAAAATATTCTTCGGAACGAAAGTTCTCTTCTCGAATAAAACAAATTATTATTACGAAGAGCAAAATAAAAAAAAAAAAAAAGAGTTTCGCGAGTCTCGCGTCATTTTCGTCGGGAGAACGACTCGATTTTCACCGGAAGTAACAAACGAGTACGCGCGCCTAATTGTTAACGGGTGATTCGCGATTCGCGGTTCGACGATCGCCCGCCGCGATCGAACGGTACTTCTCATTTTTTCGTTCGTTCGATCTGTTTGTTAATTGTTTATAGGCGTTCGTACTCGTGATCTATAAGTGGGCGGCTCGGCGTTCGACGAAGCTTCGGAAACGAGCGCTGAGGGGAGGGGGGAGGGGGACGATCCTGAAACCGGAAGTGCGGAAGCTGCGACGCGTTTCGAGCGGCGCCCCTCGATGCCGTTTTCTCCGATCGCTCTCCGGAGCCCTTCGGGAACGTACTCGGGGACGAATGACGAGCGCGAGCAAACGCGAAACGCAACAGATCCGGTAGCAGACCGGAAAACAATTATTCGAGGAGAGAACAAACATCCGGTCAGACGCGCCGGAGCTCTCGTCACCGAAACAACTTATTTGTTTATGCAAATCGTCGATCAACGAGCATCCGACGAACGGAATTGAAACTAGAGAGGCGACGATCGTTGATGACCGAGTCCTCTCTCGTTTCGAATAAAAAAAAAGTACGCCCGAAAAAGCCCGCGGAGACCTACCGATTCGTCCCGATCTAAGTACGATGAATCCCCAATTTTTTAAATATTCTTTTTTCTATTTTTTTCATGTTTCGTCTGTTATTTTTCGCGCTCGTTCGCTTCATCGACGATTATTTCGTTATTTTTATTTGAATTTTCGTTCTCCCCGTTCGTTCGAGGTCCGAATCACCCCAAACCCTTTTTTTCGTGGTTAGTCGAATTAGTATTTTTTTTTTTTTTGTTGCTCCATTCGATTCCGTTTTATCATTGTTGACGTTTTTTCGTTGCACTCTCGGATCTCGCCTCTTCTGGGTCTAGGCTTTTAGGATTACCATTATTACTGTTATTACAACCGTTGTATCATGGTTATTGTTTTATTATTATTATTATTTTTATATCGTTTTCACCGGTTGATAAGATTGCTCCGTTACGCTATTATTGATTTTGGTTTTTTGTTTTTATATTATTATTCTTTGTACTTTATCTCGTAGCGTGCCGAGGCGTATCAAAAATATCTATCGAACTGCACGGGTCGTTGATTACTCTTCGATACCCACGCCCGTCGAAGGAACTTTTCGCAACTTTTCGCCCCGAAACATTCCCAATAAAAACGACTCCGTTTCCTTAATTTTTTTGTTCACATTTATTTTTCACTCACGAGCCTTTCGTTCCTCGGACAAAGCTTTCCGAATTGGCCTTGGAGTTAAACCCTTCCTGTCGCCTGTATCGTTGCAAACGTGTTTCCAATTCCTGTTGCTTCCGTTATCCCTCGCACTCGTATACAAAATAAAGGGGTTCCGGTCAAAAGGCGAAAAAACGAAAACAAAAAAGGCCCGATTTCAGCTTTTTTGTAATTCCACGAGACTGTTGCATCTCCGAGCGCGGCCCTTGAAAACATAGCTTTGTTCTCAGCTTAGCGATCGAACAAGCTCGTGTTGCTTTTTTCGCTACCCCCTCCCACCCCCCCGCGGGACCTCGAACCTTTTTTCAACTCCCATTCGCGTAACTGCGTTTGCTTGATTTTTTGTTTCGTTTTATTTTTTTCTTTCCCTCGTTTGCTCGTTTCGTCTACCTTGTTTCCTTGTTTTTTTCTGGTTCTTGTTTTTCCACCTCTTTTTTCAAGTTATTTTTTGTTGTTATTTTTTTTTCGGCTTCGGAAAAAACACCGCGAATCGTCGAGCCGTTCCGTTCGACGCGCGTGGCGAACGATCGTGCGTCCGTCGACGCGGGAAACGCGCGGGGGGTAGACCGGAGAAGAGTCCCGGGATTCGATGCCTGCGAATTGCTCGTCGAGGCGTTAAATAGAGGGAGGTACCGCGCGCCCACGGTATATCGAATCCGCCTCAAAGGAACAAGTTTAATCGAGTGATTTATTAGGGCTGTGTATGACCGTGAACGAAACAAAACGAAGTAACAAAAAACATTTTAAAAAACTAGCAACGAACGAAGAAGAAGATATTGCCCCTAATTATTCGCTCGTTTCGATCGTTCCGTTACGGATGTTTTTTTTTACTATTTTAGCGGCTATTTCAGCGGCTCATCGTCGAAGGAGCGCGTGAACGAGTACAGACAGGAAAATTGTTTGGGCGATCGAAAATCGGGGCTGACAAACTAGCCCGAGGGACGGCTCGTCGTTGCTCGCGATCTCGCTCGGCTCATCCTCCGGCGAATCTTCCAGGAACAATTTGTTCATTGGTCGACTGACGTTCCCGATCAAATAATCCCAGAAGCTCATTCTCGACGACAGGAATTCCTTTTCCATTCTTATTTCCGGCGATCTTCCGGTCCCTATTCTCAGGTACTCGTAATCCTCTTGATACGGAAACCAATCCGGCGATAGCCAGGCGCTCGGTCGTCTGGTCTCGTCAATGTTACAAAGGTTCGTCAATCGTTTTTTTTAACGATTTTTCATCCGTAAAGTAAATATCGATCGTTCGATCGATGTTTCTTGTTCGGGTTTCGACATCTCCATTTATTTATCGTGATATATGCGTACCCGTGTTTTACGAAGTTCGACCACATTTCCGTCATTACATTGATCATCGTCCAATCGCTCTCCGTATTGTGAAACTGGAGATCCGCGTACATCGCGTTCAAGCACGGGAACAAATAATTCAGCTCGTCCGAGTGCGCAACGCCTTTCAACGATTAATTCAAAAAAATCGTAAAACAATTATTTCTTGATTGATCAATTTTTCAATTAGTGAATTATTATAATCTTTCGCGTATTTCGGAATTTCTTCGGATTTTTATAAACTACGTTTCTAAATTCATTCGAAAGACCAAAAAATTCAAATCTTTTTAGAAGTGGAGGGATTTGGGAATTTTCGGCTCGTAAAAGAAACGTCGAATTTTTTAAGGGTGAAGGAACTTACCGTATCGATACGACATTTCAGGCTTGAAGGTACTGGAGAAAGTGCCCTCGTAAGAGAACAAGTAAAAGTAGGCACTCGAATTCATCATTTTTGCTTGAGTATCGAATCCCCGATAGCTGGACCAGGTTATCAGACCGTCACCCGCCATCTTGAAAATTCGATTAACCAACATTATCGTCGCGAACGCGTCGCGAACGCGTCGCAACGATTGGTACTTCACCTCCGTCAATTCTCGGTCGTAAATTCTTGTTTCGTCGCTCTCAAAGTTGCCCGTGAAATAAAATGTATTCAGGGCTTCGTGAAACTCCGTTTCATTGGCCAGAATTTCGCCGTACTCGAGGAAGGAAGGTACCAAAATTTCAAAATTCTCGATTAATTCCTTCCAGAGATCGGGGTTTTGGAATAATTCTGGCAAAATAACGAAGCGAACATTTTTTAGAAAATTACAAATTTGGGGAAAACGGATCGCTGAAGCGTACCTGTCGTCTTCAATAATCCCTCGTCCGAAACGACGCCGTTTATCCACGGGATATCTCGAAATTCCCCGGATTCTATCGTTCTTAAGGGGTGTCTGCTTATTATCGGATCCTCGCTTTCAATTTCTATCGTCGGAACGAAGGTGCACGACGGGTTGTGATTCCACAAATACTTGAAACGAAACAACAACGAAAACACCGACGATTACAATAACGACGATCGCTGCTATCGCCGATACTACTCGTACCACTCGTATCGCATCGATCGATTATAATTGATCGACGATAAATTTTCGAGAACGTTGAGCGTTTTCGACTCACGAGAACTTTGGTGGCGTTTATGAGTCTGGAGTGACTTTGGGATCTGAAGCAACGAATGATATCTCCGTCATCGGTGAGGGCGTTTTCGTAACCGGTGAGCTCCTGGATGTCCTCGAAATAGTCGAAAACGTAGCGACTAAAATTTTCGACTTTATCGGGGTGCGCGCAACCGAGTTCTTCCGCGACAATGAGATACTTCAGTCTCATCAAGAACGGAGATTGAGTCGCCCACTGAGCAAGGGCCGTCCCGCTATGAGTGACGTAACGATCGAAGAGTCCCTCGGTGCTCCTCGAGAGGGCCAAATGATGAGCGGCCGCCGCTCCCGCGCTTTGACCACCCAGAGTCACCATCCTCGGATCACCACCGAAATTCCCTATGTTCCGCTGAACCCATTTAAGGGCCTCGAGGATATCCTTCAATCCGGCATTTCCGGGTACAATTTCCGTCGCGGTTGATAAAAATCCTGCGTCCAAAATTCTAATCATTATTATTATCGGAGAGCGAAATAACATCAATTATTGATACGTGCGATAATAATGACACATGATACAACACGGAGTAATGTATTTGTTTGTTATATTTTTAAAATATAATATATAAATATCATATATCATTATTATTGTTATTTGTATTTGTTTATTTTCCATCACGAACCAGCCGTTCTGATATTTTCAAGATTTTTTTCCCATTTTTTTACTATCCGTGTCGGTTCTCGAATAGAAAATATATTTAAAAAATGTTTTCTTTTATAATTTTTACGAAACGTAAGGCGCGACATTGATGTACCGAAAATCCCCAGACGGTAATTGACGGTGACCAAAATGATCTCCTGGTCCACGAGATAATCAGGTGCGAAGTATCCACTGTTGCTACTGCCGAGAGCGAATCCACCACCGTGAATGAACACGAGAACTGGAAAGTTCTGTTTGCCCACGATCTGTCGATAAATTAAAAATCGTTTGCTTACCCAATTGTTCGGGAAATGTTTTTTTCTTATCGGCCCTTCAAATTGGCATTTGATATTTAGATCATTTTTGATGTTTTTTTTTTTTCTTTTCGACCATTGGATATTGGATTTTCGGTAGAAAAAATTTCAAATATGAAAAACGGGGTTCTAGAAATGAATTTTTTTTGTCAACGGCGCAGCGAAAAAAAAATTTGCAGCCTTGACTCAATTCAGCCAATTGAATCGCGGCTGCGCTATTCGTTTCGCGGCCTCGTCGTACAATCTAGATGAAATACGTGTGATTCCCTATGAGCATCGCGTCTATTAATAAACGAGCATACGTTAATAGTTGTCAGCGATATTTTATCGCCAAGCGGAACTTTACCAGAGGAACGAACACGTTCAAGTACAGGCAATCCTCGTCTCCCGAAATTATCTCCTGGCGATTCATTTGAACGCACGGCGAACCGTCCTGGCTGGCGTCGCGGACGTTCGTCCAATTTCGCGTCCACGGACGAGGGCTCTGTTCAATTATCACCAACGAATTATTTGTTCAAATATTTTTCATTTTCAAACATTTTTATCTGCCCGAAAAAACCGATTTATTTATTCGAATATTAATTACCTTCGAAAAATACTATACTAATATATAATTTTCCACTTTCGGCAAAAACTCGGGCATATTCGTAATCAGCGGGAAATTTCCGATCAAATACACCCTTTTAATACTCAAAAAACGGAAAAAAAAT
>JAPYZI010002378.1:0-23917 GCA_030523105.1 Ophioninae sp. A BG-2022a | reverse complement strand
GCGATTTTTCAAGTGGACTTTCCGGGAAAACTATTAGAGATATCGATACGAATCCAACGCCATTATTTAAGTTAGGCAAAAACCTTTTCCAAACTCCCCCAATGTATCCCCAAAGCCTACGAGAAGCTTACTCTACGACCTTTTGAAATATCGTGTTTTTTGAGATTCCAGCAAAGTGGGCCTGGGAGATCGAAAAAAATTTTTTTCCGTTTTTTAAGTATTAAAAGGGTCTATTTGATCAGAAATTTCCCGCTGATTACGAATATGCCCAAGTTTTTGCCGAAAGTGCGAAATTAAGTTGGGAAAATGCAAAAAAAGTGTGTACTATATTTTTCTGACAATTTTCCCTAGAAATGGAGAGTTAAAGGCAAATCAAATGGTGGATTCGTGCTCAAGTAATACACATACATCGATATGGACCTGCAATATGACAGTAACATCCATAATTATCAATAATTTTTTCGCCATATTTGTGATATCTTATTCGGCATTTCAGTGTTCGCTACCTTGATCTGAGACGCCTTCTGTGGTGCGAATACAGCGCCACGCGCTGGTTGTTTGACTTCCTGTACGACGTCCATTTGCTCCTCCTGCAGTGCTTTGTACGCCTCGCTCTTGCTCGGATCATATTTCATCGGTCCCTTGTTGCTACATTATTCGTACACGAATTTTTTCTCTTTCTTAATCACGAATCGTCACGAAAAAAAAACAGTTTTCTTGTTTCTAACAGTAAGCAGCAGTCAACGTACGCGAAATCCTTTCACGAACGGGTGTCGACGCACAAGTAAAAGCAGCACAATCACGTTCGTCAGTAGAAGAAAGACAAAATCGTGCAAATGTTAAACTCCGGACATTATTTCAAAAACAAAAAGAAAAAGAAATGCATTCGACGCGGAGATACTCTTAGTCCTGGAACGTTCGACCGTGGGCCTTCCAGTTCGGCGAAAGGTTGGTTAGAGTAGAAATTGTCACTTGATTATCGCGCCATTCAATATTTCTCTACTCGCAGTAAATTCTATGCATGCACTATTATTATTCTCGATATTACATCGATCTTTTTTACATGTCTTTCGTGTTTAAACTCTCTTCGCTCGTTTCTTTTGTTTGCCTCCTGTATGTCCGACAACACGATCGGCCATTTTCGTAAACACGCGTCTCGCGCGTATTCGCGAAGCGACAAGTTATTTTGGGTTGAGCTAGAACGGAAAAACAATCGAAGCGAAGCGTGAATCGAGAATGATGATTCGTCAAGGTCATTTGACAATTCAACGGAAATTTCGGCAGTGTGATTGTTTTTTGTTTGGTGAACGTTCGACGAGATTGCCTTAAACTCTCGTAAGCAGGTGTACAATTTTCGACTAAAATTCGAGTCACACGTTACGTTATCGCACGGTCATCACAGGGCGGGATCCTTATTTGCACGCGTGTATTTACGAACTCTCTAATATAACTATATCGGCTTATTGAATTGGGGCCACGGATTCTTCGAGGATCCCTTGGCCGCAGCCTCTTTCATCAATCTCGCTTGTTCTTGAATATCTCTTCTATGCTTTACGAAGGATAAATCTACGAAAATTCTGGAAAAACGAAACGATGATGTCAGAATAAAATAGAAAAACAAGAGCGGTCGAATATCTTCAAGTTTTCGCGTAACAGCCATTTGGGGTGGAGGGTCTGGGCTTGCGTATCATTCTGTCCATAAAAATACTGACAGCACGAAATCGTTTTCTCTCCGGTGGTCTACCCTTCAATGGTCCTTACATTCCCATAAATTCTAACAATGTTGATAGTGTTATTATGTTTTAACCGGAATATAAAAGTGTCAATTATTATTCTCATTTTTCCATTCGTTATTTCGGAGAGAGGATATCATTAATTGTAGTCCAATCTTATCAAATTAAATTATTTCAATTTTCACATTTTCGATTGAATTACTTCAAATAAAACTACATAAATTTTATCCATTGAAGTTGATTGATTAAATCAATTAATTAAAAGTTCCTAATTGAAATAAACCATTAACTTTAAATAATTCAATTTTAACAACTGATCTTTATTCATTGAGTTTCGTTAATTCAATTTCAGTTATCCAATAAAAATGCGTACTTAAAATGTATCTGATCCATTTATGTTGGCTGAGATGAGATTATCAAATATATTCCATTACCAATATTCCAAAAATTGCTATAATTTTTATCAAAACGTTTCTTGTTTGAGCAGTATAAAAAATGTCGATCGCGTGTAATTGTATCCCTGCAAACTGTAAAAACGTAAAGTCCAAGTATTGCTAACATATAATCCGTTTTTGATGAATTCCTAGTAATCAAAAATTACGTGAAGTATTCTTTGGACATTCTGACCGCGATCGAGGCAGAGAGAGATTTCACGAGGTTGATGTTCATCAACTATGCATTTAACCGATTATTGCTCGGGTTTCAGGCATTTGATTAATCGAGCGATGGATGCATGTAGCTGATTTTGTATTAATAAAGCTTTGGAAAATTCTAGCATAACTTTTGTTGCAAGCTTTGCTAGCGTTCAGCCAATTCTCTAAGGAGTGCTGATTAGCATGTTAAAAAAAGCATAAATATGTATTTCTCGTTTCAGTGAACCACATCGGCCTCGGTTATTTATGCATAATGCCTAATAGTTACTTTTTTCCTTTTTTACTTACGGTACAGCCGCTGCCTGACATTTAATAGTGTCAGCAATATTTTGGTCGGAGTAGAGTCCAATCGGAGTATTGAATTGCTGTTGGACGACCTGCCGAAAGAAAATTCATTCATACGTGGAATAGCGTTTGGATATCCAACGGATCAAGTGGTTAATATTCATCAATCAAATTACCTGCGTCGTAACATCAACCATTCTCTGGGTAAGTCTTTTTTTTCTCGTTCATATTTTTTGTTACAATTATTCAAAACAGTGCCAAGGGTGCGACGGGTACTCAGAGATCCTCATTGACAATAGACGCAATTATCAATTCTTACGCTTATTTATTTTCGAGATTAATTAGTCATTTTATTTCAATAGCTCGGAACACACAGCGGCGGAGTTGCAGTTTCTGGGTGATATTGCGCAAAGTCTCGTTTAGCTTTTTCTCTTTCGATGGTTTAATAATAATATAATCGTTACACAACAACAGTGGAAAAAGTGTCGCACGCAGCTTCGTGTAAATATTGAGATTATGGCAGTGTGAACAAACGCGTGATATTTTTGCGCACACAATTGGAATATTCTTTTTGAGTTGCTCGTTCGTTATCCTTTCTTCTGTGTAATTTATAAATGCGGTAAGCGAAAAAATCCACAAACACAAAGTTAAATGTTCGTATCTGTGCGAGTGAAAAGGAAATGCAGAGCAAATGACGTTGCCTGTAAAATTGTAAAATCAAATTGAAACAAATCCGTAGCGAAATTAATAACAGCGCGAGACAAATTGAATTCTTGCTTCTGTTTGTTTGGGTTATGAATAAAAAACTTTGCCAGTAGCTGATAGGTTTAATTCGTTCGAAGCGAAAAAGCAGTCGATATGAAATAACGTTGCAAACCTTTGGAACTTCGTTCGGTCCCAAGACACGCTGCAGAACTGATTCCGCAACCTGGACGTTTTATGAAATACTTTAGTGCGAATTTACATCCCTTCGTTCAAAATTGTTCGTTCTTTTTCACAGGTATGAATGGATGGTCGATTACGATGAGGGGTTATCAATCGAGCGATGAACACTGAAGATTCATGACAAAGAGCGTTAAATTGTTTCGCGTGAACAATTTGTCTTTCCCATCATGTATTTTCACGCGAATTCATATTTAGGTCCGTGATCCGTTCGCGGGCGTTTTTTTTTCTTTTTTTCTATTTACACGCCTTCTTGGTAGCACTGGGATTTATCATGACCGTGAACGAAACGTACATGTGATGCTGATTATAGTGTACACTGTATCTACGTACTTTTTGTTTCATAGCAACCTCGGGATTAGCGATCTCGTAATGATGCGGTGAAGCCCTGATCATTGGATTCGGATGGTGGCGGAGGTAACATTCACCGAGTGGCGCATCCTTCTTGACCTTGGCACCAGGCAAGACCAGAGGAGTCGTGCGATACGGCTGAAACGAGATAAGAAAATAACCTGTATCCTTTAGGATTATTCAAAATTGCCGAAATTCAATTCTGGACTTTTACGTTTTCGACGAGTCAGGAAATAGGGCCAAACTAAACGAACCGGGTTTTTCAACTTTTAAAGTAGTTAACGCGTGTACTCGATGGAGAATTTTACGACGAGCACGAAAATCAACGAGATTTGGTTGAAAGCTCAAAACGAGCAGGGGTTAACGAAAAAAACATATCTTTATACGCTCTTGACGATATTCGTAAGAATATTGGATTTTGGGAAAAAGCGATGGAAGTTTCGTGTTTAAAAAGTCAAAAATCGTTATAGGATGATAAAAAAAATATTAAAAATTGTATAATTATTATTTTTTCGTCTAAAATATTACTTAATTGCATTGTCGAATATTCATTTCTAACTTAGGTTCAAAACGCTCTTTTGCGACTATGCTGTTTACTATGAAATAACTTTTGAATTACTAAGCCCTGATCATTTCTTGATTTTTGGCGGAATTTTCAGTTAAAAAATTTCATCCACGCCTTTCGAAAGAATTAACTATGCTTTTGTATCGTTCATATTTATTTCCATCTTTCTACTTAAATCGCGAAATTACGTATCTATACTCGGAGAGAATTTGAAGCGTTAAAAACTGAATACATTTTTTTCTCCTCTCGTTTAGTCGACGCTCTGGAAAGCAGCCAAAGAGTGGCCGAGAGTCTGAAAGACTGCCGATGGATTTCGTAAATATATTTAGATATAACGTTTTGCTCGATGAAAATTGTATTTTCGTTCAGTTCGGTTGGATGACCCGGAAAAAACACATAAAACGTGCACGGACAATTCAATGTTTTCCTCGTTAGTCTCATTAGACGTAAAGATATTCGTTTTTGCCAATTTGTCACCAATTAGTGGGGGCGAAACGAGAACAAAAAAATCTTAAATCAACATAGGAGTTTGAACGTAACGGATCGTCAATTAATTTCGAAGCGACGCCCCGTGGTGTTATAATGAAGCGAAGCTTTCGCTGACGTCTTTTCGAGCCGATGAGATACAAAAATAAAATATTGATTGGCTGCGAAGGAGATCTTGCGAGTATCTTGAGTCTCGACAGTTCACTTTGGTCTGGATATTAAAAAAGAAAACATTTTTACGAGAAAACACGTTCAATGATCATCATGATCGCGTTCCGCAAGACCACATCTAGAAAAAGATCCATTGAATTGCGTTTTTCAAAAAACTTTCGATTATTAAAAAAAAAAAAGATCAATACTTTTGTAATACTGGAAATCCTCATTTCCATTTCGTTTCGCTCGATTTCTGGCTCGAATCAATTGCATTATTCATCCAACAACCGCGGAATAATGAAATTACATAAGAGTCAAAAACGCGTGATTCGTACAATAAAGTTTGGCACAGGAAGCTCGTTGACGTTACGTCACGAGTCCAACGAGAATTTTCTTCCCGCCGACGTTTCGAAATTCTCGTGAAAGTGACGGATTTGCTGTCGACTGCTCCAATAAACCGGCAATTTGTCGCGCGTAAAAATTTCAAGGTCATCGCAATGATCCCACTTTTTTATACTCGTTTCAATCTTATAATCCAACTTTTTATAGTAATTCCATTTGATGGAGGTTGTAAATGAAAGTGCGCTTGGCCGTGAGCGCTCGAAATTCTCGATTTCGCAGACTCTAGTTGTGCCTATTGTTAGATGTATGGTGTAGAAAAAAAAGAGCTCGCCACCAACGAGGAACGCTTCGACGACGCGTTAACGTCAGACGAATCGTTGGAGCCGCGCACTTGGACAGGAAGTTATATTTGAAGGGTCGTGACATTGACGTTCCGACAATCGTGAAAAGCCACCAAGGGCACATTGCGCAATAATGACTATTCGCATGGAGTGTACATCAGAATTAGCGAAATAACTTTTCATTATTCAATCAATTATATTTTTTCAAAAATGAAACGTGAAACATTCGTGAGAAGATTTTGAAAAAATTGATGTATGAAGACAATTGAAAATAGTTCGATGAAATATCCTTTAAATATTTTTACAATACGTGTATAAAAAATTTGATGTAAATGGCATCGATGCGTATACTTCTAAAAATAATCAAAGACTTGAGCGAAAATATATGATGGATCATTGCATATATATATTTGTAAATTGCATTCGCTTTTATCTGCATCGCAAGATCCATCCGTGCTTTCGATTTCCCGTGACATCACGATCATACAAATTTTTCATCATAAATGGGTCAGAAAATTGTATTCGTTACAGAGAAGTCTACACAATATACATTCATCGGTGATTCTCAAAATAGACGAAGGCCCAACCGAGCTGGCAAAAATACCGCGGACTTTTGATATATTCGTGTGTATGGGTGCGCCCCTCTCTCTCTGTCGTCGTGTATTGCCCACATCGCGAGATATTCAATAAATTCGTCGCGACATTTTTTTTTCTCAACTCCAGAAGCACGAAACGCGAAATTCTTTTCAAATTTTCATTCTTTTTGCAGAAGCGGCGAACCGGGCTTTTGCGGTGGATACTCGTGTGAGACGCTTTCTACGATTCGTATGATACACGTTGGGGCTTCGAAGGAAGAATTTCGGAGAGGAAGGGAAGGTAAAGGGAAAATTTGAATCCTCGGGTCGCGAAACTATTGCCAACTCAACGTCGAGTTTTTGGCTGACACTTGTTTCGTTCGTACTTTCAAATGCCTCATTGGATAAAAAATATGGCCACCACTATTATTTAAGCTACATAAACAAATTAATGAAATTCTCGAAACCGCAAAAAACTATGGAAATTACAACGAAATATTTGCTGAAATATGTAACTTTTAGTTTGATAGTGTATTTTACTAAGTATAGATGTTCCTTTAACGGCTTACATTGTTTATTTGGTAGCTCAGTCGCGGAATCATTTTATGGATTACTTTTTTTGAAGAATAATTATTCATTTCCATTAGATAAAAAGAATTAAGCTGCATCAACATTCGTCTCCGACAATCTTGCGATGATGTTGGAAAAGTTAATATCCATTTGACCTCATTGTTTATGTTCTCTATTATCAGTACACAAAGTATATTTTTAAAGACGATTTTTGTAGGTTCGTCTAATGATTCAAAAACGACTCGTAAGCTCAATTTCAATAAGAATGACCGCGAAGAAAAATAATTACAATCGAGTGGAATAGCCAGAACAAGCCCTTTATATTTTTAACCAAATTCAATTACAACTGCCTGATCCGATAAGCTAATGGATGTGAACTTCGCGAGGTGGAAGATGGGAAAAGTTATAAATCGGTATATAAGTTATAAGTCGATATATAACGAGGGCCAACGATAGTGCGCGTCTTTGATGATTCGCTGTAACGAAATTTTACTCGCGGTTTCGTCTGTGATATGCTGGCGATTTATCAAGAGCCAAATGCATTTCGGGCAATGCGAAATGTGCACCTCTCTTCCCCTATCTCAGTTTTTCGCGCTCATTCTCTCTATCTCTCGCTCTCCCCCTTCGTCGTAACGCAAACAAGTCCGAACAGCTGTTCATCCTTTCGGTGTTATACGCTTAGTGAACGCAGAGGTGTTGGAGCTTCGAAGTTTCTTAAACGAGTATAACGATGATGATTGCCCGGCTAGAAATATCGAGCCTCTACGAACTGACCTATTCCGAAAAATTTTACTCTCGAAAACGTCCAGCTGAAAGCCCTTTTCTCAATCAATGAGAATTATAAGCGAACGCGAAAAAAAAACATTATAAATGATCATTGAATTTCCAAATTTTGCAAGCTTTCGACAAATATTAAATTCAGAAAACGTAGGAAATGAAAGTAAACCCTTTGATTGAAATTTTTACCATTATCGTTGCAACCAAATCCCTTTAGTGAATTATTATTTTTTCACCGGCAATTTTATCGGGATTTCCATCTGGACCTGATCAGTTTCATTGTGAGAACTTTTTCTCTAACATGTAGTTTTCATGTTCTTTCGTTGACCGGTATTTTAAATTCTACCGGGATTACAAACGATAAATTATTAAAGTGTATTTGAATCTAATGGAATATTTTTTCACGTACAATATAAAATAAAACCCGGCTTCGTTATATATCGTTTTCGTTATTCAAAATCGTTAGGATTTTCCTTGACGGTACCCAGAATTTTTCGTGATTAAAAAACAAAAAGCTTTTGGATCTCGTTAAAAACTGCTGATCGTTAAAGTACGTGCAAAAACGAGTCCCGCGTGTTTTAGTAACCCAGTTTTGCAAACGAAAATAGCGTATTGAAATGACGAAACACGGACGGGTATTTGAAAAGCTCGAGCTCCCGAGTTTTATTGCAACATTATGATTTTTAGATGCTTATAAGAATCGTCCTTTTATAACGCCCGAAATACTACAACCTTCCACTTCGCTTGCCGTAATACTTGATTCTCCAAAAATCAAATAAAACCGGAGTTCAAAAAAATAGTAGGGTTTTCGATAGTTTTCAATCGTAATTTTAAGAGCCTCCACATTTTCTGACCCGTAAATCGAGGGCGCTTGAAAATAGTGTCAAGGTTCGTACTACGCAAGGGGGAACCCCTCATTCACTCGTAGTTATAATTACTTTCTCTCATGATCGTTTCTGGTGTCTATAAATTGTGCGCTCCCTCGGAACACACAAATTCACCGCCGATTTCGTGCCCTTCGTGGACCTAACATTTTTCGCAGACATTTTTTTGTTTGTTCCACTTCGAATCTATCGTACTTGGCCACCTGCCGCGCGAGAAATTCGATACGGTGACGTATAGAAGCTCTCACGCGGCACTACGACGAACGTCCGAGCCGCTCCAAAAATAGAAAAATAGGTATACAATCTTGAATAACGCGAAACTTAATAATTTTTCAATTCTAGGCAAAATAACAAATTTTCAAATATCTCGGGGTTTTCTTTTTTTTCTTCAAAACAGGGCAAAAAGGATTTTTCAATAATTTTCTTTCGTACCCAGTAAGACGCTGATTCTTCCTCCTTAGGGTGTCTCTCGATGGTGTAACGATACCTCGTTGTATAGCCCGGCATTTTTGTTGATTTTGTTTATTCGTATTATAATATCACGCTACAGAAATTGAATCTTCGTTAAAACGGTCGTGATAAAAAAGTTTCGTCGTTTAAAAGAGCAAGACTCGAGGGTTCGATTTGATCGTTATGGTTGGAACTGTCGATTTTCGGAAGGTCTCACTTTGGATAAAGTTCTCGTATAACGCTCTGGCTCGATGCGCAGGCGGCTACTAACTCTGGCTTTTACAGCGAAGTGGTGACTCCCTCCACGATTTCTCGTTCCCGCGTGCTATTAACCATTACACTCACGCACACACAACCCTCCAAATTTTCAATATTTCTTCTCTCCACTCCTACGTTTCTCGTCTCGGATAAACGTCGTCGTCGTTATTGCGCGATATCGTGACGTAGACGAAGATGCGCATCCTCGATATTCGGGTTTTCGCTTTTTCACCCACTTTACCTTTCGTCCCACGGATTTCGTTGTAATCTTCGAATTCGCATATACCTGTCTCTTCTTCGAGATGCGGGATGGCTTCTTCATCCTCGTTTCAATAAACGTTTCCATACATATTATCTTCAGCTTTCTCTTCTTTGTCTTCATCCCGATTAGCGTCTTTCTTCATCCTCGTTTTCGTCGCTATTCCCATTCGCATTATCATCTTTAACTTTCTCTTCTTCGTCTTTAGAGATATCATATTTTTGACCCGCGTCTTCATCGTCATTCCGATCAGCATTATTTGCTGCTCAGCTTAACATCAGTTTTTTCTTCATTGCTTTCTGCGGAAACATCTTCTCCATACTCGTCTTCATCAGCGTGTTCGTTCGCATCATTTTTCGCTTTCCCCGCTTCAGGGTTTTTCCCTCTTCATGCATTTTCTCCTCGTTCAACCAATCTTCTTGTTTTTTAAAAATGTTCCTGACTTGGCTAATCGTTACTCCACGATTATCGATTTTTAAGGTCATCAAATACTCCAATCAGCGAGATCGTTTCTTCTGTTTCAGATTCGTTCCGTCATCGATACGTGTCATGGAAGAAAATCATCGAAGATACGGGAAGGATTAGACGTTCGACGAATGAGAGGGTAGGCGTCCACCGATTTTTTTTTTCATTCCCGATGCAAAAACGATATTTATAGAATGGAGGATTCGCTTCTCCTCGAAGTTTCCGAGTTCGAGATGGGCTAACGAGTGCACATGCGTATTTGCCGCTTTGCACTCGATTCCGATTGTTTATACGCGAGGGAGGGGGTTTTCCGAGAACAATCTTGATTTGGTGCACTTTTTGCCAATCGTGAATCAGGCCTCGGCGGATTTATAATTACGCACCGATGAAACGGTGGCTCTGAAAAAGTTCTTCGGTATATAAATATAATTCGGAAGCCCAATTATCGCGAGCCAGCTGCGGAAAAAATGCGACCAGCCCTCGGTCTTCTAAAAAAAAAAAAATACTCGTATAATTCTCAGCACGAAAGGATTTTCGAGACGATATTCGCGAGTCATAAAGTTTTCTGAGCCAACGGTTGTCGGGAAAACCCGATACTGGCTAACACACTCGTATTCGCATCGTATAGGTGCGATATATATAGGTAGAGTGTACACAAAACTGTTTTGTTTTCGACATCCCTCGAATCAACGTACTAGATTCACACGTACGAACAAATACCCGTTTGTGCCCACACACAACGACGATCAGTTCGGGTTGAAATAGAGTTTCGACTTGATCCTATATTTAGCTCCCAGAGGCGTGTTTGGCTTGCATAATTTTTGTTAAAACGTCTGCTTGTCAATCGATCGTCCGTTGGCGTTCACATTGATGGCTGTTCATCAAAGATTTTGAGTTTCAAGATTTACAGAAGCAACGATCGATATCGTTTCGATAATTCATTCACCTCATTGCCACTCCCGACGTTCATACGATTTTCAACACTCCCGTAGAAATTCTGTCTTCGAAGAAACTAACAATTCGATTGTAGGTTTTACCATAAATTTCTTTCACCGTTTTTCGAAAAGTTCGAGAGTATTGTTTTCACTCGTTCTTGTTTAGGTGTTGAACTTTGCATCGAAAAAATAATTGAACGATTATCGTTAAATTTAGCGAAAAGTGTGAATATAAGCGAGGGCCAACAGAAGATTAGCGCCGTCGCTGATTTTACCGAGCACGAAATAATCGTTATTGCGATCGTTTCAGCTGTCGAGCTTTGGCTCGATGATTGACGACGTCCGGCTCCTGTCTTCATTTTTCACCGAGACAAACGTGGCGCGATAAAACACCGTGTACAATTTCATTGCGCTATTCATACCGGAGGAATCGTTGTTGCAGCTCTTGAAGAAAGAAGTAAAGATCCATGTGCTATCGTGCATCGGACTATAAATATGTTCTCCGATTTAAAGAAGAATTTTTAAAGTGGCGGAAAGAGCCTGGCAACTGGTATGAAAAAGAACCAATGAAACGTATTTTACGATCTTGTTTACCGATAGGTTGAAGAGCGTTTTCATCTATTTTTTTCAATTTTTTCAGATCGAATCGCGTGGTCGTTAATCGGATGGTCAGTTGATTTACCTGTGACAAATAAAATCTCTCCTCGCGAACCTCGTCGAGATGTTCATGGGGTGGATCGAATCGATCAGGAGAATAAGGCCGGTAATCCTCGACGTGCCCTGGAATCGGGCTTTTCGGCAAAACTTTTTGTTGTTGCTGAGTCTTTGGCCTGTTTGAGACAATCGGAAAAAAAACGAATCTTGTTATTACACATTTCGAGGATCATAGACGATGCTATGACGTTGAAAGAGCTGGAGTCCTGAGTAAACTCTATTCGAGATTCTGCTGTTTCTGTGCGTTCGGATCGACGTTTTCGGAACATCGAACATACGTGAAGAATATTCGCGCGGAGTCCGGAGAGTCAATAGCGCACCGCTAAATCTATTACGGATCGACCGGACGTGTCGAGTCGTCCCAGACGTTTTGCATTAGCGCGACCACCCACAAAGTCTCGTCTCGGACCATCGAACGCACAGAATTGCATCAGTCTCGTTTCAATGTCATCACATCTCATGATAACAATAGATACGTTGGAAAAAAATCAGCAACATCGACATGGCGGAGGCGACGCTAAGGCGGAATAAACGCGATGGCGAATGAGCTGTTTTTTTTTCACAAAAGGGCTGAATCGGTTATGCGATTAATAAGAGAGAAGCATTCTTTCATCAGGAAAGTTGTATAATGTTTTACTTCGTTATTCCTTTAGTCTAGCGAGGATCGTTCGATCGCAGTGCAAAGAGGCCTTCAAAAGCACAGCATAAAACTATTTGACAAAACGATTCGCCGAAAAGTTCAAAAAAGCGGTCTCCTCGGCTGCAGCGAAATATTGTAATTTTTTAATTGTTGTGCCAAGCGTGGTAACTATTGTAGTAATCGTTAAAAGATAAGGGAGAACTTCAACGCCTCTGACAGACTAAACAACGAGGTTGCCCCGTTGCTGCTGGCGATCGACTCGATTATCGAAGATTGAGGAGTGTGATTGCGCGATGGTCGATCGCAGGACGGCTCGGACCTTTCGACGACCAGTTTTACAGACTCTGAATTTTGAAGGAGATACTGGGCGTCCACGTGCCTCACATCACGCCCATCGTAATCGTCGATTTTCTTGATCACGTCACCCTTCTGGAGCGCCTCGTTCTCCGACTGTTATTCAGAACAGAATTAAAATGCAAAACATTATTCTTGCTACTTTTATACTCTCGACGATACACAAATTTGAAGCCAAGGAGAAAATACGGGTGCACCGAAAATATTACTATCGTTTGTAGTTTAGCTTGCCAATATTTCATCTTTTGTTATTGCGCTGGTACGTAGTTGAGTCTTAACATTTTGACTTCGTGATCGATAAAAAATGTCGACTTGTCATGGCAAAAGATCGAAATTCAGATTCTCTTATTTCGTAGTCTAATTATATAATTCGAATAAAAGCAAGATGATCTATCATCTCGATTCAACATGAAATTTTCATGTGACAATGGGGTATGTTTTAATTATATAATTATATATAATTCCACATGATTTATTAATTATTGGTAATTATATATTTTACACGTTTACTACGACGAATACCATGAGAAGGTCACAAAACGATTTTTGTACGCAACACAAATTAATTTCCAAACAATTTAAATTCACCAATAATAAATATCATCGAGTTGATATATCATTAGTAAACAGTGAGCGACGTTTCCATTCCAGGTGCAACTATTTTTTCTCTCTGGGTCAAGGTCAATGAAGTATCAGGTTCATTATCCACATAATCCCAGAACGACTGCAATAGTATCGTGAACAACGCGATTGATAATTTATCTCGATAATGGAATAAAATAGAAATAAGCACACGCCTACAAAAACGCAATCCTAAAACTCACACGGGTGACGATGATCGGAGTGCCCAAATCCGCACCCCCGGCGATACGGATACCCCAAGGACGATTACGATCTCTTCGTAGTTTCACAACGACCGTATGTTTCTTCGTCATAATTCAAGACCACAATTCCCGACGATCGGGTAACGAACGTTTCAAAACTTTCTCGAAACGGGGTTTCGTGGTATATCTTTTTTCGTATCAATAATAATTGTCTACTCAAAACAATCCTTCAGTTTTATTTCATTCAGATTTGCTTTTCTTTTAAATTCTAGATTTCGATGCGGAATGGCCAGACGAAAACACACTGAATGTAGATGACAAACGGAGCAGCGAGACAAAAGTACAAAGCGATCGCGGAGAGAACAAGTGGTCACGGTCGTGCGGGGCCGACTGAGCTTTCGAACTTGTAAAGAAGGAGACGCGCTGATTTTACGAATTTCGGACTACTGCGGTAAAGTTTTCGCGACGTTTCCCCCGCTTCCCTCTCTCCGTCTCTCTCTCTCACTCTCTCTCTCTCTCTCTCTTTGTCTCACTTCGCAGGCATGTACCGAGAGGGTACCTCAGCTCGCACTGTCAAGTACGCTACGGTTTGGGATCGCTCGACGCACCAACGGACATGCACTTTGACAGGGCTTTAGCCCCGCTTTTGCTCCGAGCGTGCGCGTCCTCGGTATATGGTGCAATATTACCAAACGCATATAACGGGGGAGAGCCGCTGATCCGTTTCTGCTCTTCATAGTGCTGGCCTCATTTCGAATTGGCATACCTCGAGTTTGTCGTCTACGAGCTCTTTTCTATGGCCACTAAGCTATTGTTTCGCATACGACCTGCGCTCGATTCTACGGTATTTATGCGTAAGCTCCCCGCGTATCGTCTATCGCCAAGCATACATTTATATCAGTCGCGTCGCTAGTTACGGGAGCCTCCCCCGTCGATGGTGGAACAACGCTGTTTGCTTATGGAACCAAAGCGGATGCTTGACTTTCGAAAGCGCTACTTTTTTCCTCTTTATTCATGCGGATTTTCATTCGCATTCAAAATTTTGTTGTTAATAGAAGGAATTAAACGCTTTGCTTATATTTTTTAAAACAACCGAGTCCAAAGTTGCTCAAGTTTACTTTTCTGATCAATGTTTTATGTAGTAATGAAAGATTTATTTAAAATTTGAAAGATATGTAGTTTATGTTCATATTTATCTACTAAACGAAATCACCTGTTCATCATGGATTATGTTCCGAAATGTTCGTTCATTTTGGCAATGGTGAAAGATCAAATTGGTATTTTGGCCGAGTGACAAACTTTTTATTCTCTATAACTTGAGTCTTTTGTGGTTTTCAAAATGTCAGAAAAGTATTCGAAATATTCGAGTATACGAAAGTTTTATTTTTACACTTACAGTACGTTTTTCTAATTGTTTATTTTATCGACTGGCCGCGCAATCACGGTGACGCTTTATTGAATTGATAATTCATTTAATTAATCGTTTATCAACATGATTCAACAAATAAATACAAAATGCTTTAAGCCATGTATTCATCATATTGAAAATTCGACCTCCACGTTTCCATAAACGTTGAAAATAATGCAAAAAGAATTCTACTTTTACCCCAAAAATATCAATCGTTTCATTAATCCTTGGGTATCTGCAATTCAGCTATCACGTTCGCACTCAAGATCGCACGGTCGGTACGACAGTTAACTTTAAAACGAGGCAAAACTAGAAAATCAAGATACATGCATTTTAAACGGTCCAATACTTTTGGCCGATTTATTTTGCTGATTTCGAAAACTCTTGTCTCGAAAATATTTGAAATTATTGTATAACTATTCTACGTTAAGGTCCTGCTTGAAAAAAAAAAGAAAATTACCTAAATACGACCATCCATTTAACTAGTATTTGCCGCAGTACGGACGCAAATGACAACCGATGACATTGGTGAGTCATGTGATCGAACCGCAATTAATTTTTCTATTTGTTTCAGATATTCAGGGATGGCAACGCTCGTAATTGAACGGTTAATTGGAAGTCGTAAGAAGTTGGATCAGCCGTATAGGCGTTCTGTAAAAAGCACGACCTGAATACCTCACTCGGCGGTTCGAGGACGAAGAGCTTCGATTTATAATTAAATGAGGAGCCTCAACGATCGAATTTTTTACGAAAAAAATCGTCACCGTACTTGGAAGTTCGTAAAAAATGATTGATACGAGCTGTCACTTCTTCATGATGCAGAAGAGGTTTCCCTCTCGGCGATCACGATCGTGTCAATCTAAGGTCATTTTTTGCTTCTTAATTATTACGAAAATGTGATATCTGCCATAAGGAAACTGATACTTCGGTTTTGATTTTACAGTATTGGAAGTACTTACATAAGTCTCGTAAAAATTTCCCAAGGTGAACTTGAGAGCCATTTTCCTGTTCTCGACGCCTTTGGATCTGCGATGAAAAGTTCCTTCACTGTATTTTCCGCGGATAAAGCGAAACCACCGGAAGTCGTAAAAAAAAAAAACTGATGACCCACAACCGCTCAGTCCAGTCCTCGATCGATCCAATTACTTTGGCGGATCTCCGATAAGTGATTTGAAATCGCGGGAGAAAGATTTATTGTGACACGAGTAGAGAGGAAGTCCCCGAAGAGAGAGCCTCCAAGTGAGAGTACAAGAGAAATAGGGGTGTGAACGTTTCGACACTTAAATTAGCCACCTATAGCGCTAAAGGTTAATCAATCACGGACTCGTCTCGCCTAACTGTTCTAGTGACTCATTTAATCTCGATATATTTTTATTTTTGCCATCATCATCGGCAAAACCACGGCCAATCTGACGTTAATTCTGACAGCGATGCAGTACATCGTCTAGGGACGATTTGTGATACAATAATTTAAGAACGCACTTGCTATCAATTGGCATCTCGATGAGCGATATTCTATTATTACAGTCCGATACGTGCGGATCGTCAGCTTGAAAAATATCGACGAGCCCTGATTTATTTATCTTTAGATATGTACTAAAAATAATAATTGAATTTTCATTCGATTTTAGATTAGGCTGCTGTAATATCCCGGAAACTAAAACTATTTGGAATTATTTATTTTAAAATCCTTTTTTATTGCAAAAGCCTTTGGATGTTTATTTGCATGTACACTCATTAAATTATGTACGAAACGTGAGAGGCTCATCAAGGAACTTGATTTTGGAACTTTTTCTTGTTAACGCGTTTTAATCGTCAATGAAAAAATTGATTCTTATCGATATTTCGAATAAGAAATATGCCACGATTATTGCTGATAACAAACAAACCCAAACAAGTCGAGAATAAAAACTTTGGTTAAAACTAACTTACTATTGCACTGAGTAAATTTAAGGTGTCAATTTTGAAGCAACAATTTCTCGTTAGATATCGAGATATCAAATCTTCCTTTTGTATTTAAATTGCTTAAAAAACGAACGATTTTCGGAAATTTTCGCAGTAGCCTAGTCTCTCAAAAATAAAAATTTGGAGCATGTAAGTTGAATTTTTGAAACGTTCATTATCAGTGGAACTAGTTTCAGCTTCATACAACCATCTTAAAAGTCATAAAAATCTGAATATTTCAGTTGGGTCTAATCGATCACTGGATCACAGTCGACTTTTCACACAAAGGCTTTTTGTAACTGTCGGTGAGTGATGTGGGAAATTTCATGTTTCATGCAATTAATAATCAGATTCTCGAGAAAAATGTCTCTGAGTCCTAGATGAAGCTAAATCGTTTTTCTGAATTCTTTGTCAAGATAAAGTGCACGAACATCGACTTTTTTGTTCGCTGAACAAAATCGAGCAGAATCGAAACTAGTCGAGTAAACTCACTAGTGCTGCGAATTTACAAGTGTCGTCCGTCAATCAAGGAATATACGATACGTTTGCCAAAGGTATGAGCATTTATTTACATAACTTTAAAAAAATATATGTATATATTCGGCTGATTTGGACGATGGTGCCCTCATCGAGTATACGTGGATAACGCTTTAGGAATATTGCTTCGATATCGATCTGGCTATCACCATCCTTCGTATTTCGCTGGTGCCTGCTCCGATTTCGTAAACCTTTGCGTCCCTCAAGAAACGACCAGTTGGATATTCGTTGATGTATCCATTACCACCTACAAAATAATATACAGTTTTTTTTCGACGACGACACGACCTACCTATTTAATGGCGAAAAAATACAATTATAATTTACCCAATATTTGTATCGCGTCGAGGGCACCTTTCGTCGCTTTTTCGGCACAGTAGAGAATTACAGCGGCGCAATCCTTGCTATTTACGTGTCCAGCGTCGCAAGCTCGTGCCACCGAATACACGTAATTCCGGGATGACGACAGACTCGTGTACATATCCGCAATTTTACCCTGTGGAATGCAGAGTAATTGGTATTTTTGATATCATAACCACAATATTTTGTATATTTGCAACGATCCATGAAATCTAATACGAGCTCGCAAAATGTTGGAAAATGAAAAATTACGTTTGCGAGTAAAATTGAGTTATGAAATATCAATGTCACATTGCGCAAATGCAAATTTCTATTCTGCAATGTTTCTTGACTAAACGTTATTTCAACTGGACCAAACATTCTCCAATTGGAAGAAATTTTATGAAGTATTAAGTTCTAAAATCAAATACTTTCTGCGATTCCATAAAAACTCAATCTAGGCATATTTTATAACCCATATTACTTTGGTATATTTCCCATGGACCAGAAATAATATTTTGCATTTTTTTATTGACAGATAAATGGAAGGGAATTGTGTTATTTTTTCACAAGCCAATAATGCTATATAAAATTATTATTATTCATAGGATTACCTGAATCAATTGGAATTCCGCTATCCGTTCACCGAATTGTTTCCTCGTGTGGGCATAGTCGAAAGCAACATCGCAGCATGCTTGGAGGATTCTGCAGTACGAAAAAATAGTTGTTTTGGAGGAATAAAAGTTGATGTAGAAGAAAGGGGAATAACTGAAAATAGGTTTACCCGAGAGGACCGCCAGCTAATACGAGTCGCTCCAAGTCCAAACCACTGAACAAAACGTAAACTCCCTTGTTGACATCACCCAAAACATTGCTAACTGCAAGGACGAACGGACGTTATCAACATTTTTTGAAACATCCTGGCAGTCATCGAAAGTTTGGATCTGTTTACAGTTAAATTGATTATCACAGAATTGAATGTATTTCGTAGTTTTACGAATTTAACTCTTACCCGGAACTTTGCAGTTTTCGAATACCAATTCCCCTGTACTGGAACCTCGCATGCCAAGTTTATCAAGTTTTTGTGCTATACTGAAACCTTCCATGTGTTTTTCAATTATAAAAGCGGTGATTCCGTGCTGTGGCTTCGGGGTGTCAGGGTCGGTGCGCGCATAAACGATCAGGACGTCAGCGTCAGGCCCGTTGGTGATCCAGAATTTATTGCCATTCAGCAGATAATAGTCCCCGTGTTTTTCAGCCCGAAGCTTCATTGAGACGACATCAGAACCGGAGCCAGGTTCCGACATTGCAAGTGCTCCAATGTGTTCGCCGCTGCATAGCTGTATGCAAATCAATTTCCGGTTGTAGCTTACGGTATGATTTTACGAAAAATAAAAATAAAATATGAACAAATAGATGATAAAACTGAAAAACATTAAGATTAAATTAAGAACAAACAATTATTGAATATTGATAGATAAAGATAATATACGAATTAAAATTAAAATGTAATGAAATAAAAAATAGAAAAATTCAAAGTTCTGTTGATCAAGTCACCTTGGGCAAATACTTGTGCTTTTGTTCCTCCGTTCCATTTCTGTTTAACTGATTAACGCACAGATTCGAGTGAGCACCGTAACTTATACCTATCGCCCCTGAAGCACGGCTTAGTTCTTCTATTGCGATAACATGATCCAAGTACGATCCACCGGTGCCGCCGTACTCTGGCTTCGCCGTGATCCCGAGGAGACCCAAGCCGCCCAATTGCTTCCAGAATTTCTGACACCCAACGCATCAATTAAATGCTCAATTGTAGTGGCAAGTTTTTTTTGCATTTGGATTTCTTCCATTGAAAGAGGATTATAATTCTTTGTTAGGCGCTGAACATTCTTCGTTTCACAATTTTAGGAACTGTCATTTCACGGCGGAACGACGTTAGTTAGGGTTAGGTTAGCATTAGGCAAATGAGAACACTTAGAAAAATCTAACGTCATTATCTTTTGTGCCCTTTCGAACTCGTTATGTCGTTCAAGGTCACTGTATATGAAAGTTACGATAAATTTTCTACATTCACTTACCCGCAGATCTTCGAACTCATTTTTCCTGTCAATCTCCGCCGCTTTCGGAGCTAATTCCTTTTGTGCAAAATTGAATACCACAGAGCGTAGCTGCAGAATAGAAAATACACCAATAGTAAAAACTTCATCTATTAACGGGCTAAACGTAAAGAGTTTCAAACTGGTCCCCTTCTCATCGCGCGGGCCTGATCACGATTGAATTAAAAAACCCCACAAAACTGGACGGAACGATAAATATCGAACGCTACCATACGCATAACTTTCGACTGCGATTTCGCATAACCTATATAGAACATGCGAGACTGGTTGACTTCACGCGTCACAACTAACCTCCTTCTGTTGATCAGTCAGACCGAAGGCGTGATCGTCGATAGGGAAATGAGACAAAGTTCTAATGCTACTACTATTCTTGGCACTGTTATTCATAAAGAATCCGAGAATCCTTGATGAAACTCGGTTCATCTTGCAACTCATTTCACTACTATTTGCGAGCGAATGTTTCTCCAAAAACGATCAAAGACCGAAGTAAACGAGTACGTGGCCGATGAAACTCGTCTTCATACGCGATATTGGGTCAAACTCCATGATCATATTAATTTCTTATCAGCGCTTCTGGACGCATTGTGATTGGTCTATAGCATTTGACACACCGATATGTTTCGAGCCCTGGATCGTCAAAAATATTCACGTGGAGAAAGGCAACAGCGGTCGGTGTGGCGAGGCCCAGAGCAAAATCTTAGTGGAAGGGATGACCGTTCCTGAGTTTCTTTACAACGATTGACTTTAAAAATGATTTAAAAAAATAATAAACACGTAATCAATCTGGAAAAAATCTTTGTGGCGAAGTTTGAACTTTGAACCGAAAAAGAACGGGATCAACATACTTTATATTACGATGTTTAGCAATGTTCATATATCGGAAACAAAATATACCTACCTTGTGATATTCTTTTTTATCTCCACATTTTCTGGAAAATATGCACAGAAATTTACTTGATTTTATATGTACATACAACATAATTAAAATAGCGGTATTCACGTTCGTTGGTGACTACGATTTACCGTATGAATTCATATTTTGAACGCTCGCGATGATATACTTTTAAACATTAATTTTATTATTAAAGTTTTATATATGAAAACATCGGTTGGACGTACGTATAACTTAACTAAAGCTCTTCCTTATTTGTTATTCAATAGAGCTAACTTTTTTCAGTGCTTAACAGTTGTACTTGAGGCTGCATGTAATCGAATTTGGTATCGGATGGATCATCCGATACGGAATTCCTTTGTGTAGTAGAAAAATAATTTCGCTGTTTTCTTTAACTACCCAATAAGGATAGAAGTCCATCTCTGGATGCTTCTCCCATTCTCTTGGTGGTTTCCATGAGAACGCCTTTTTTACTTTCTTCTTTTAACCCTTACAAACGGTTGCTCGAGCGCTGGAATCAAAAGGGTGACGATTTATTGTTGTATTTTGAAGACGTAGAATAAATGAAATATAAGAATGTTGAAGTCAATGAGGGGACACAATACCTGCTCTTTCGGCCAAAAGTTCCTTTCGCCGTTCTCGTAACTGGAGCGACAAATTATCTACCATTTTCTCAATAAAATTGTCCAGAACGATCGATCTATTGACCGATATTATTCTAGCCCTGCAGACGGGACACTCCTGTTTCTTTTTCATCCACATTAAAATACAGTGATGACAGAAGGAGTGAGTGCAATTGAGTGTCACAGCTTTTACGAATATTTCGGAGCAAATGCTGCAGGTCAATTGCTCGTCCATTATGTCGCCAACTTTGGTAATAACCCCAATATCACGACCGGAAGAAGAACACGGACTGTCCACCGTCAAGTCTATGGTTTCCAATACTTCCATTTGGCCAGTTGTACCGTCATCCAATAACTGTACCAATATGCAATCCGGTGCAGCACTATTCGATACCTCCATGTTTGCAACTGCGATACAAAGATACGAATATGGAAAACTTGACAAAAACCTTTCTTGGGCATTTAAATAACATAAATTCGATCAAAATTCTTGCTCGCTTCAGTAGGAATCTTGAATAGAAAGACCTGTTTGTAACTATTAAACAATTATTAACGATGATTATCTTTAAATTAATATTATATGATTGACAATACCATTTTCGACAGTGGACTGAAGTGACTCGGTAATTGCCGCTTGTTCCTTGAGAGCATTCTCGGTTTCCTTTAACTTTTGTTCCAGCATTGCCTTTTCATTCAAAAGCCTCTCTTGAGTGCTTTTTTCCTGTTTAACCAAATTTTCCATAACAATCGCCCATTCGGCTTGTTGCTGCTCTCTCCATTTGTCCATCTGTTCCTTCATCTGTTTCTCCACAGTTTCTTTTTCCTGCTTGCTCGTGTCTAGAGCAATTTGCCATTTTTGTCTCTCCTCGTTGAGACGTTCCTCGAACTTCTGTCTTTCCATCTCCAAAGTGGAGAGTAAATCGTTGTATGATCGTTGGAGATTCGATTCGGCTTCATTGCCTGCTTTTATCTGCTTCTGCAGGTCCTGTATTTCGTTATTGAGATCCTGAGTTTTGTCCTGTGCCAATTCTTGATTTTTAAGGAGTACATCAAGCTGAGTTTTGAGCTCTACTTGCTCGTTCTGTTTACTCTGCAATCTCTCTTCTAATTCTTTTCTCTTAGCTTCTTGTGTTTGGGCGAACGTTTCCTGCTGCGTCAGAACAGTTTCCATGAGACATTTGTCGAGTCTCTGTCTTTTTCGGCTACGGTCAGACTTTGGACACAGGGTGAAGACATATCTGAATTCTTCGGAGGCACTGAACTGAATAATGTCTTCAGGGTTCAGTACTTTGGGCACTTTGGGCTCCAGTGGGACGTCGTTCAACAAAGTATCATTGGAACTCAAGTGCGTTATTGTCCAATCGCCACTTCCATCGCATCTTAGAACAGCGTGGTTGCGGGATATCAATATATGTGTGATTATCGCGTCGTTGTTTTTTGCTCGACCTATTGTGAACTGAAAATTGTACGATTATCATGACGACTGATACGAACCCATCAATCCGAGAAAATCTAAACAATGCACCATAGATATGGTTATGGGATAATATTCTGCCAGTTGGCAACGTACCTCGTTGTTGTCAACGTATATATCGGGAAATGGTGAATTTTCTTTATCCAGTTTGACAAGAACAGGCTTTTTATCGTTATTCAACGGTCGCTTGAGACATTCCATACTGAGCATTTGTTATCTTGCCTTTATTAGATTGCGAATTGACTGCACATAACCATTGAAACTTTATTAACGTCGGCTATTTGGCATCAATATGAACATCCATTATGTACGCTGAAAGTGCGTGAACCCGTCAATTATTCGTATTTCTGAAAATTATTTTGTCGAATATTGAATCTTTGTGTTCTGATCGCACACAAATACGTTGTTTTTGTTTCTCGCCGGGGGGTAGTACGACTCGGTATTTTCGTCATACGCAATATCCGAAGGTTTTAGGGTCCTGATGTGCCACTTACGGCGCTAGTTATGATATGAGAACTTAGCATGCACATATAGCCACCCATATACAGGGTGTCCCACGGCGGAATGTCATCCGTGACCGCGTCTTCGAAAGCTCCGCCAGTGCATGGTCGCTGATAACGTCCATGTGCAGCCAAATCGACACAAAGCTTCGAGGGAAAAAACAATCCGAGCACGACTCCCGCGTGACGTCACCCGACGGCACGCGCGACTTTTAAATTATTCCAATGCTCATTTAGCTGATTAAAGTATACAAGAAATGTATCGCGCACTCTGTTATTTTATTTTATTAGTTTATACGTTCATTTAATTATAGCAATAAATATGAATTACATCTTGTTTATCTTGTACAAAATTGTCTGCGTTTTACTCGCACCCGTCCCAATGCTATGCCTATGCCGTCCCATGCTTAAATTGTAATTAATAAAGGTAAGCGGAAATATTTTTATATTCGTATTATTATAATATTAATTACCGTACTTTCATCAAGCGATAAAACATTATTCCCAATAGTGAGCCAATTATCCAT
>JAPYZI010002377.1:0-23919 GCA_030523105.1 Ophioninae sp. A BG-2022a | reverse complement strand
TTTTATAAAATTCAAACTTTCAACGAGTTTCGACTTGTCACTTTCACCGGCACACGAAATTTGAACTTGCTAAAACTACTAGTTCCGCCATCTATGATTCGTATTTGGTATTAAAATGTTCGGTGTGGTATGTTTCAATGCAGTGACATTGATTTTAATGATCTAAAATGTTTAGTATACATTTTAGCGGGATTGTTAAGGTTTGTTACAGAAATGTCACACGAGTCTATAAAGGGTTAAAGTTGAAGTATTTAAGAGTGTTCAGGAATTTGTAATGATTTTTTCATTGCAAATTGCACTTTGTAACGTGCCTTGGATCTTCAGCAACGATCGATAAACCTAAATGGTGTCCATAAATACGTGTAGGTATTGTACAAAAATTTGTTGTTATCGTAATGGAGATTACTTCTGGCACATTCCATTATGGCCCTTATCTCTCTGACCTGGCACATGACAAGCGACATCGTTGTTGTGCAGTAGATAGCGGAAGTTCGTCCCTGTGTTAACCTACTGACTCGAGCCTACTGTATTGAAGTTTCCCTACGATTTTACGTTTGGGTGCTCCAGAATGGAAAAACGGTTAAAAAGGACATAATAAAACAATGTACCGAATGGATTTCACGTCACCTGATTACACGACAAAACATCACGACGATAAAGTATCCCCAGGAAGCCCGGAAACAAACAAACCCAATCAAACATACAAACACACGTCATCAAACCCAAACAATGATATTTTGTTTGGGTTTGTTTGGGTTTGGGTTTGTTTGTTTGTTTGGGTTTGTTTGGGTTTGTTTTGTCGTGTGATATTATGACATGTTACCATTCAACAGTATGCGGAAACAGAGGTGCGACAAAAATTGATTACAAGATTTCCTCGTAGGATTTCCTATCTGGCTTATCATGGAAATAACGACACGGAAAAGTCGCGTTAAGCGGAACTGAATCTCGTGGAGAACGCTACGTGAATCATTGATACGTTCGAACGGTGCGTCATTGAAGCTTATCTCGAGTTGTAGGCACGTGTCGAACAAAACTAGTCTCCGACGATGGTTCAAACGATGAATGACGACGGGAGCGTCTTGATCGGTATCCGACTATGTTATGTTCTCCAAACGTATGCCCCTATTCGATTGCATTAATTATGCGATCTTGTCAAGTTGCACCAACAATCACACTCCAAGTTCTACCTTTTTTATTTACCCCGCGTGATCGGCGCAATCTGACGACCAACGAATAGATAAGATACATTCAAGGTCACCTGTACCCCTCATTCAACCGCACCGGTAAACCGATCGATTTCACGCGGAAGGAAACCAAAGGCGTGTGTACTCCGATTGAGGGTCACCTTTGGCACTTTACGCCTGGATTGCGAATCATCACAGAGCGTTTACTCCATTTTCACTACGTTCCATTCCATCTCTCTTAAAGGGGTCCTCTAGGTTCTCGGGTCGAAAAAATCGATTTTTTTCTTTTCATAAATCACATCTGCAACATGTGTAGAAAATGTGTGCCAAAAGATTTTGCGATATTCGAAGTGGTTCACAAGTTACACAAGTTAGTGGTTCACGCACATGCACGAACTTTCAAACGCGTTTTTCTCGAAACACCATTTTTCGAAATGGTGACCACGATATTTCAGAAACTACTGCACCGATCTTGTTCAAATTTATACAGGATCTTTAATATGTAATACGCCAGCGATTGGCATAGGATTATCACGATTGCATCCATAGTTTTTTTTTCTACCAGCGAAAAACTGAAGAATAAATGAGTAAACAATAGGATTTAATCTTCAAAACTGTATAAAACAGTCGATTTTTGTAATTTAGAATTCACTCTAGGTAAATCGCTAGTCTTAAATATGAAGATTAAAATGCCGTTTGGTTTTTTGATTTCCGATAAGCAGAACAGCCGCAATCTTGGTCAGCGTCAAGCACCTCTTTTACTTGATCTCTTCCTGTCGGCGGCTATAACTTTGATTCTATTATATTTTTTAACTTCAAAAAATTTGTAATGCTTATTTAAGTGTTAATAAAGATTATGCAAAAACAATGAGATCGATTATTCCGATGGATTGCTCTTAAAAAATTATTGAACAAGCCGTAAAAAAACAGCCGAGAAACCAGAGGACTGCGTTAATCACTATTCGTTTCTTCGTTATTGATGTTTCATTACGTATATGTTACCAATCTAGTTTACGACTGGTTTGTCCATCGTGTAACACTTGTTTATTTTATCTTCTACCAGCTCAACCGAGAGAAATGATTTTCGAAAACTCAAGGGGTCAAACTTTTGTCAGTGAGTAAACACTGCCCCCTCGATCGTCGATCTCAATAGCAGATGCTCACGGATTTCTGAAATGGCTCAACAGAATTTTACGAAATTTTGTCGAAATTTGGCCATTCGATTTTACCTACCAGAAAATCCGTGTGTATACAACGATGCAAGCTGATCGGTCGAACAAGAATATTGATCAATCGGAATAATTAATTTTCGTCGCGTTCGAACGATGCAAACTTCAACGTCAGCTTGCAATACAGGGAGGGAATGAGAGGGAGGATGGGGGAGGCGGAGTGGCAGGGAGATTGAGGAGAAAAGACTTTGACTAACGTTCGTGATACATAAGAGAGCAGTCGAGATACGTGTGAAGTATGCGAAACCACTCTACATATATCTCCACGCGCCTCAATTATATCATGATGCAAATTGATAGAGCAGAATAGCACCGAGCAGTTGGCGTTGCTATTCATGTCGTTTATCGCACGTTGACGGATAATTTTTTTTTCCTCTCAGTTTGTTTGGGTTTGTTTGGTTTTATTTTATTTTTTTCAATCGGTCATGATCTTGAAAGTATATACATATATACTTATTAAAATTCAAGCTATGCTTCGTACTCGTTTTTTTAAACTTCCGACATATGTGTCGTTGAAGGGATTCGATGATTTTCAGACGCAGTGGTTTTGATATCAAAACGGATAGATTTTTTCCTTATTAAATATTAATAATCAATTATTAATTATCGGGTACGTTATTTTTTAAATGTAAAAATATAATGATACAGTAATAATGTAATACCGTGATTGACGAAAATGGAAAAAAAAACTTTATTCGTATATGCTACAAACCAATCGTGGTAATAAAAATTTTCGATTTGTATTTCGCTGCTTGAAATCTCAGCCGTGAAAAGTATTGACGATTCGAGGAGACGAGATCTCTGCCTTGTCGTCGGTGCCTCGAGCGTACTCGGGTTTTCCTTCTGTTCGAATGTAATAGTAGGTAAGGCAGTTTTTCACTGAATCGACGAATGCAATTTGTTGGCAAAGTCGATTCCAGCTCCGGATGACAAACTCTTCACTAATGCGATAAAGTTACGAACTTTTCATTCCGATATTAGTTTCATCAGCACCAAGTGAGATGTAAATCAACACAGGGCGTATTCCATTACCGTACGATTGAGAACGCTCAAGTACTGCAATTAGTTACAAATTGTGCTCTGAAGAATTTAAAAAAATGTCGATTATTCAATAATTTCGTAATACTCGGGAAATCTTTCGAGTAATCTTGCCTTAATTAACTCGGCGATAGTGTGGCAGTGTATGTTATTTCTACCATGTTGTTGTTGAATGTCGTTAAAAATTCGTTGTAACTTGTTTCCACTAATGTAAAATATAAAAAATAATAAAAATAATGTTTTTTCTTAAGAATCTAGTTATACAGCCAATTTTGGTAAAAGGGCCGTATACTCCTTGTGACATTTTTTCACCACACTCTCGCCGGGTTTGTTTCATATTTGTAGATTCGAAGAAACGAAAATAAACCGAAGGATAATTTGATCTTGTTTGATTAAAAAATAAGTTCATGTTTGATGATCCGTGTATAAAATACGTGTCGAGAAATCAGCTGGCGTTGACGCCAAAAGCGAAAAAGACAAAAAAGACAAAAATCCTTGCTGAAATGGATCAATCAAGTTTAATTCTTCGCTAAAATTTGATACGCCGAAAATTCTCGGCCTCGTTTTTAGGGAAAACTTGTCGAAGTTCATCGATATACAGTTTTCGATCTTGGTTTGGAATCTGGATGGGGTTCACCGAATTTATCATCGAAGTCAGAAGGACTTGGACGATCTTTCTCGAAGGTCGTGTCAACAAGTCAGACGAGCCAGGCTCGGATGATCCTCATTTTTTTTTGTCGTTTTCCTCGAATTCCGTTGAATAGGAGTGATCCAACGGAGGCTTTTCCTCAACGAACGAATACGACGACTAGTCGAATTTTTCGGCACCCTTAAACGTACCCGTCAGCTTCAAGCTTCAAGGCCGCCTCGTACGAAGGCAGATCCTCATCCTCTTTCACCGAAGAGTCATTCTTCTTTCGGTATTCCGGTTCCATCGCTACTGGAAGTATGTAATCAGGAGTCGAGGGTTCTTCCTTCTTAGAACTGGACGTCGGCATGGATTGCGGACCGAATATCAAACTATCGTATGCAGGTGGTGCACCCGGTGTGCTAGGAGAGGGTAACGACATCGCAGCTTCCTCCGGGTTCGTACCGGAACTTCGTTCGCAGCACTGTCAATTCCAAATACCCAAAAAATACTTTATTAGAATCCGGCCCACATACTCGTTGACAAATTATGACCGATCAACGTCACCCAAGAATTGCGAGACCCCGGACACATGGACATGTACACGGTCCAGCTGTGCTCATCCAAAACAAATCTCTACTCATAAAAGCATCAAGAAACTCTGGTGTACTGTCTTTTTGAATGCTCGTTTATCGTAACTCGTGGGTTTTCTTTTCGACTGCATCGCTCAAAATAGAATATGTCCATCATCGAATATTATTCCGGACTGGATAGATTCATGGAGGCCAGGCTTGGCTTTCCATTGAATTCCAATTCAAATTCGAGAATTTGCGTTAGAAGCTAGGTCTGATCCTATTTTCTAGTTAATCTGAATAATCCAGCTCGTTTCCACGAATGTTCCATTTTTGGAGATCGAATTTTGTAAAATTTCACAAACATTTCTGAAGAGGTCCGTCAAATGGGAAATTCGATTCGTTCGATGAGGATGCAACTAGAGCCAAGCTAGCGCCAGTCACCGAAATGCCAGCCGACTGTACTATCGCGCCGCGGTTGTATCCACGATGACACGAGAAGCACACCAGTAAAAACAGGCCGCGTTGGAGAACGGAGCCCACTTTGCTCAATCGATAGCCCGTCAAGCCCAAGTCTGCACAGGCTCGCGGTTACACGATCGCGTTAACGCGTGCGAAACTCACCATTGCGTGGGAGTCTGTAGTGAAGACTTCTAGACTGTGGACATCGGGCTCGGCTCGCCAATAATGAGAATATTCTTGGGGACGTTGCTTCCTCATGTTTTTGTGACAGCAGTAACAGATGAGAATCACAACGATTATAACTCCGCTCATCATAGCTCTGAAACGTTAAAAAACGTACCTTCAATTAAAGACATCAAGAGTTATTAAGGGCAAATGCGCCTCCGTCCACTTCGAAATTTTGAAACCACTATTCTCTCAACCGGCTGAACCAATCGATACGAAATTTGTTGTGTGCATTCAGGGCGATGACACCGAGGGCCGCCCGGTCGCCATTTTCAGTAAAAACGATTCATTCTTGAGAAATCGCGGAATGACAAAGAAACTTCTCGACGTTCAGTCCAATATTTGAGATCGAACATTTTCAATTGGGTTTCGTACCACACTCACGGACGTAAAATGAAAAACTAAAAACCAACAACGGTTTTGTTTGCGGTCCAAGTAAAGGGGAAAGAAGACGGAAGAATTGTACGCGATTGCGTCTTCGATCGGTACTAACCCGCCAAGCAGAATATTGACATTTCCATGGAGGTTCGTCTCGTAGCTTCCTCGTCTTTCGCCAGCGCTTTGCGACATATTGTATCCGTGAAAAATATAGCCGTTGTAGGAACTTCCGTTTCCGCCATTCTGGCCCAACTTGGTAGTTTGGACAGCGGTGATAACCGCGAGTCTTTGCATCGGCATATTACCAAATCAATAAAACTTTTTGGTCCGTCCATAAGTCTTTTCAATGACCCACTGTAAAAAATATCTATATGAAAATTAATATACTTGTGCAGGAAGTTCGCACGCGGATACCGCTTATGAAACTTCGGGATATAATTTTGAAAATTGAAAACCGGTTTTTTTTTAAATTCAAGTGTTGCACCGTAATATTAACATACTTTATGTTTGAAAATTAATGCACATGTAAGAAAATTGCACATCTACAAAAATTACTACGCACACGTAGGGAATGAATTCTTATCTAGTATTTCATTGATTACTCTCATTTTAATGTATTATTATTGTTCCTCCCCATACTATCCTCCCCTTCTATCGCGTTTTTACAGTCCCTCTCTCTTTATTAATATTTTCTTTATCCTCTGTTCCTTTCTGTTGTTCTTCTGCTTCCTCCATCTTGCGGGCGCAGCCGACTTTCCCCCTCTGTACCGAATTTACCATGCCATTTCTGGCAGAAGCATAGGGATACTGCGGTAATCCATTGCTGGTACAGCCAGCCCCTAATTCACCTCCCAGTTGCGGAACAAGGTTCATCGAAAAATTTCGAAGATAAAATCTCCCGATCCGCCGACGGCGCCACTCGACCAACCGATCAGTTTTCATTTTCATGTATTATTCTTAATGTTTCATTCCATATTAGATCTATTAAATTCTATTAGGGGGACCGGAAAGTAATGTCGTTTCTGCACATATGGATATAATGTAAGAAAGCGCCATTACTTTCCGGTCCGTTAAAATGCCATGTTTCTACTTTAAATTTACGGTACAAGTGTCTTGGATTCAATTTCATTTACCGAGTTCGTAAAATCCAATTCTTTTGTGTCTTAAATGTAGTGTAAATGTAATATAATTTGCACGTTATTTCCACATTGTATAGTGTGATTTTGATCAGCGTTTATGAATGTTTTTTGTTCAACTCCAGGTTCGCACTTTTAAATAAATCTGTTGTGATCATGCATTGTACGTATTGTAAAATTCAGTTTCACATATATTTTCCAAGCAGCAGTAAAAATATTTCAAACTTGTTTTGTATTTTCAATGCTTTGTTTTTTATAGTTGATTTATTATGCAACTGAAGCAATTTTCATATAAAGACACGGTTTAATGCAATACATTGTCCACGAATTTACAAACTTGTCATTGAAATTCCATTACGCATTTATTAAATTCTATATCCATGTTCGAATTTCATGTTCTTGTTTTAAATTTCGGTACAAGTATTTTAAATTTAATTTCATTTACTGAGTTCGTAAAATTCAATTCTTTTGTATCTTAAATTTATTGTACATTTCATTTTTTTTATAGTACGTTATAGTCTCCAAGCTTTTGCGCGTCCCGAACGCGTTGTAGTCGGTGAGAACGTAACGCTGCAAGTGCAAAATGTCATTGGTTTATCAGAAAATGAAAAACCGTAGGTAGCAAAAGTCGATCTCTGACTCCGGATCTCTGATTAGATTCCGTTAGCTTTGCGCCGCAAATATCTTCAATATCAACTGAACGAAACGAGTTCGTAGTACAGAAGGCCGGAACTGAAAATGTTGTGCCAAATATACCTCTTCCAAATGGACGCGACGACATTGATGGACTCGTTGACCGGGTCAACTGAATGAAAAAAATGACGATGTACCGAAAACTATACGGTCACAAAATGTTCGCTATTAATTTTTGGAGTGGTCACATTGGGTTCGACCGAATTTGATTAATTGAAAATGTAACAATAGTGGCAAATATCGTTCGCAATTACGAGTATAGTTCTTTTTATAGCGGAATAGGATTGTTGTCACCTTGACGCATTGGCAATACCGCCACGGACTCCATTGTTATTGGAACACGTGTAATTCATGAAAGTTCGCAGAGTCGAGTATAGACAAGTTTGTGGGTGGACGTAGGGTCGACTTTGCGCTCAGTACTTTAACTGCAGCTGTATTCGTATATCAATAATCCGCGGATTATAAAATATCCAAGGGGGACACTTCGAAGTCAGCGTGTTACTATCGACTTGGCCTTGTAACGTCACTGGCATCTTCAGCTGTATAAGTTTTTCTGGGCCTGTATTGCGACCGTCCTCTTCGGTCGTTTCAGTTTGTCGTTGTCAGGTCAGAGGCTGACCTCGTTAATTAGCCAAATTAACGCGTGTCATCTCAGAAGAGGACGCTCTTAATTCGAAGTTTCTCCCAAGCAAAGAAGATGATAAAACGCACCATGTGGAGGACACTCAAGTTGAGAAGGTAATCGCGCACATCCAACAGAACCAACCACTTTTCTCGCTTCTTTTCTCCATCGACTGGCACAATAATCCGCTCGCGGTTCATTAATTTTCGAGTTTAACTTTACGATTATTCTTATTACCGTTTAAATTATCATCGCAAGTGAAGAATTCGTTTATCGAGTTGGTCCCAGATGCAATTGGTGCATCGTTGCGGCAACCCTACAACATTGATCACGCACTTGTGCACTTTCAGCGGTAAACCGGAATGTGGGATGTTTGTAACAAAACCGACTATCCCGGTCAGGGTCATCAATGTTCCAACGATTTCGCAATCCCTCCCTGCCTCACCATTCGATCCATCTCGATCCGAATCGTGGCGGATATCATTGCGCCGCGAGGAGATCCAGGTTTGGTCCAAGTACTACCTCAATATTCGCCGCTGAGTAGTTTGCTTAGTTTTCAACTCGACGTCGATGGCTCGTCGCTGATGCCTGATATTTCATTAAACCACTCGAAACCCGAGTTTAACAATCAACACTTCGCGCACGTCGCAAACCTCGGCCAACTTTCGATCAGTCCCAGATAGGAACAGGTCCTACTCGGCCGTTCCGGCAAACGAGATAAGAAGGGTTATTTTGGGAACCCATAGAAGTGCCGGATGTGGAGTGATTCGATAAGCATCCCTCCTGGCAAACGCCACCTGGGTCTCGTCTCAGATAAATCCGTGGGCCCTGCTTGCGCACGAATAGGAAAGGTGAGCATCCAAGGTCAAGTACGTCCGTGCCTTGTAACGTTTCGTCAGAAACTGTGGTCATTGAGCGTTGCTTGGCTACAATTCGCTTTGCCCGTTATAGCGTGGTCTGGTTCTGGCGCCATACACAAGCTCAACCTTTTGCTCGCGTCATACTTCCGGCCGCCTTCTCCCCGACCCGCCCTTATTCTCGTTGACACGCAACCCTTCCGAAGCGTTCGTGCCTCTTCACCCCCCTCGTTCGCCTTTTTCCGTGAGGACTATCGTCCAATATCTTTTTGGAGACGATAATCTCTATGGTTGTCCTTGAGTGACTATCCGTATAATCTGTTTGGAAAGCCTCGGGAGGTCCGGACTTTTCATGAATCGCTATGAGGACCGATTCGCTTTTAACGTTAATCACGCGTTACCGGAAATGGGTGTTTGGAATAAGTTTAAACGAAAGTATTGAGCCGATGTCCCAATTTCTCGGCAGGGTGAAAAACACCTGTATGACGTATCGACCCTATCAAAAGAGGTTAGTCCCTTGAGACTATCGCTGCGGGGTCGTTGGCTGTTGGCCAATGAATGTTGCTGGTTCCGAAAAATTGGTTTGTTTCCAAAGCACCCTACGGTGATTTTTCAAATATCTGGAATTATTTATCAAAAAAGCTTCTGAAAATACTGCATTAAACTTTGAACGATAACCGGTTCAATCATAATTAATTCTATTGTCATTCGTACCAACAGCATCATCGATAGTACGATACTTCTCGATCGAACTATTTGCTTCTTGCCTTTTCGCATTTGCGACTATATAGTTTCAGTACTTTCTCGATAACCACACCTTAAGAAAATAAATGGGGACGGCTTTTAACCCGGATGAATTTTTATTGTGGTTATACAGGTGCACAAGAATGTTGGCAAGTCTACCGAGCGGGTGGATGAGGAGGACGCTCCTCTTCCTCGTCCTGATTACCGGAGTCCTGCTAATAGCCATGTACGCGAACGCACCACCGCTTGCCTCCCTTCAACCGTTCGCTCAACGAAGGTACGTACCACCGCAAATGATTGACACACAAGCCCCGGTCACTAACAACCTAGGACTATTAAGTTCACGGAAACAGCTTGATCCATCGCGTCACCGATGCAAAACCAATTTTAACACGAATACCCGATCCGTTCCAATGAACATCGGACTCGGCTCCTTCACTGATCGATTTCGGATTTGTGGCTGCGAATTTGCATGATTATAGTTTGAAGATATTTCCGACACGCCTGTTCGCACCCATGGTTCTAAATGGCACTCACCAAAATTACAGCGACCATCTACATAACTATTTTCCAGATTTCAGGTAAAAACTCGAAATTATCGAATGTTGAAAATTATTTGAAACGTTCGAAAATCAATAATAGTACATAGGCATTGTTTGGTTACTCTTGACGAGATTCCCGTCAGTGCTGAGTAAACGGCCAATTTAATTAGGGGCCAATAGATCGTAGATTGATATTGCTCTCGTCGTAACTCACTGAGCTTCCTAAAACGGCTGCGCCACCGGCCGGAATATTCTATGCGCCAATACCCCTGTAAGTTGGACTACCACTAGGCTCGATTCGTTACACGGTCCAATTTAATGAATCGACGTATCGGCAACGTTTGGTAGAATACGCTATGATGTTTCAAAGGTGGTTCACAGTAACGACCTCAACCAAAGTTTTCGACCTGCCAGTTTTTCATTTCCGTGGGATCGGCTTAAGGGCATGACGAACACGCCTCCGTCCACTTCGAAATTTTGAAACCACTATTCTCACAAACGGCTGAACCAATCGGTCCGAAATTTGTTGTGTGGATTCAGAGTGATGGCACCGAGGGCTCCCCGGTCGCCATTTTAGATGATAACGTTTCATTCTTGAGAAATCGCGGTTCAAAACGTTTCGACTATCCATCTCGCACTCGTCTGTCACGTAGTAATGTTCGTCGTACCCCAGAAGCCCCCGGTCTGATTTTTCAAGACGATAACGACGAGTCTCTGATTCAGGACATTCTACAGCCCCTGGTCATGGATCTGTGTAGCCGGGCGATGCGAAAGAAGAGTGGTACACTCGTCGCGAACGTCATTGGCTTCGTGCACAGCTCTCTGCGGTGGTAACACGAGGCTACTGTGGCCCAGGCCAACCGGTAACGTAATGTTGGGCGAAGACAGCGTCACCTTACACCTCCATCAAATAGAGTTCGTCACAGTCAACACCACGAATCAGGACGTCAAGAATCTTCTCGAGCACGCGAAGGACCTTTTTATCGGTTAGTCGAATGCGGATCGTGAATCCGATAAAAGTTTCCGGCACACCGGTCAGCACCGTGCAAATCATTCGTTACAGTTGACGCTTGCAACACCAACTTGGGGTGATTCGATCGTGGAGGGTACAATCGCCTGAAAGACATTTCTAAAACACTCGCTTTGACCGTTTGGAATACCTTCGATTGAAACTAGACCGTCCATTCAGGACGGACGTAGCCAAGAAAAGGCGTCTTTCCAATTCCTAAAAACTTCGAAATTCGTAGAAAATAAAGTTTCGTTTCGTTGAGATCCGTCTAGCGTGTTCAAACTTGAGGCAATGTAACTCCGGCGAGGTGCGAAAGAAGTACCAATGTTTTTCACACGATTGTTTTTTTTAAACGTCTTTTTCAAGTGATTTTGTTTCAATTACCAAAAAAAATAGAATTCATGCTTTAATTTGGGTTAAAAATTGATTTCGCGTTGATACTCCGATCAGTCTCGAAGTTACAGCCGAAATAAATGACTTTATCGCATTGCACCGTTTCGACCGTCTGCAGTAAGGACAGGGGGGAATACAGAATTTCCGAGCCGAGGATAAAGACGTTACCGCGTGAAAAAGTTGAATCGAAAACCGAAAGTTTAACGAGACTTTGTAAGGGCGAGTTCGTGGATCGTATCCGTGAAAGCCGTGTAACTTTCGGTCTCTCAGGTAACATCAGGAGCCTGGTGAAAAATCCAAGCGCCATTGGACAGTCCAACATCGATAATTTCCTAGTGTATCTGAGTGCTGGAAATGCGCAAAGCACAAAGCTCACCCTGGACACGGACGAGTCTTACAAGCTCGAGGTGACTTTGAAGGGAAGGTTGCTGGAGGCAAGAATAGCGGGTAAAAGTTTTAACGGTGTTCGCCACGGGCTCGAGACCTTGAGCCAAATAATATGGTGGGACGAGATTGCCGGGAAGAAAGGAGCTCTCCGCGTCTTGTCGAATGTCCGTATCGAGGACAAGCCAACGTTTCATTACAGAGGTTTGCTCGTTGACACGGGAAGGCAATTTTTCCCGGTCGAGGAATTGAAGCGGGTCCTTGATGGAATGGCAGCCTCGAAACTGAACACGTTCCATTGGCATCTCACCGATTCCCAGAGTTTCCCCTTCGACTCAGCAGTGTTTCCGCAAATGGCGCGTTGGGGTGCCTACAGTGGTGACCAGGTTTACACACCGGAAGACGTCAAGGATTTAGTTGATTATGGACGAATTCGTGGTATCAGGATCATCGTTGAAATCGACTCACCGGCCCACGCTGGAGCCGGATGGCAGTGGGGTAAGTCGTTTCGAGGATACCACAGTCATTCCTTATCTCCGAACGAGTAGAACGATTCCACCCAACATACACCCCCGGACCGGTGCCAATTTGGTGTCGGGAGAATTCAGTACAGTTATGTTCTAGAGTACCAATCAAAATGTTCCGACGTGCTAAGAGAATTAATAACCGATTTCAACTTACGAGTCAAAGAAATGGTTTCGTTTTTTTCTCAAGCATCATCGATCTCGCTAGTTTCGACCGGTTTGAAAAACCAATCGCTCACCCATAGGAAAGGGGCTCTTTGTTAAGCCCTCTGGATACAGACTAGTCATGTAGCGGAATATGTCCGAATGATGATTTTCCGAGATCTCAAGTATATGAGCTCAAATTAATTAATATTAAATAAGCTTATCCGAGTAAACACTATTATTAGGAATTTAAAATATATAGAACCCGATGATCGAAATGCAAAAATACATGAACTCAGTAGTAACTGAAAAATATTCTTAATTCTAAAATATACTGAATCCTATAATTCTATAGTGACGAAGGATTCAGGGATTACTTACTAAAACTAACCTTATAAAACGTTAGGGAACGATAGGACTACCTTAAGAGAGAAATTGAGAAGCGTCTGGGCGCGTTTGTCCGTATCAGGAGCGGAACACGGGTACGGTGATTTAGCGCTGTGCGTCGATCAGGCTCCATGGTCGTCTTACTGCGGGGAGCCGAATTGTGGTCAGCTAAATCCTATAAACGAACACTCGTACAGAATACTCGAGGGTCTGTACAGGGAGTTGTTGGACATAACCGAGGTGCGGGACATCATTCATTTAGGGGGTGACGAGGTCAATCTCGATTGCTGGGCCCAATACGGGAACATAACAGCGGCAATGCAGGCCCAAAATATCAGCGATCTTCATACCCTTTGGGCCGAATTCGAAACGAAGATAACCCAGAGAGTTATCAGGGCGAATCATGATCAAACACCAAAAGCAGTCGTGCTGTGGAGCTCGCCACTGACGAAGCGACCATGGATAACGACAACCTGGGATCCGAAAGTTCACGTTATACAGTCCTGGGGTGGAAGCAATTGGCCCGAGACGATCGATCTCCTCGAGGATGGATTTCGCGTTATAGTTTCCCACGTTGACGCCTGGTATCTCGACTGTGGATTTGGACGATGGCGGGAGACCGGTGAAGCTGCTTGCGGGGAGTACAGGACTTGGCAAACCGTTTACAACCATAGACCGTGGCAGGACTATCAGTCGCCTCTCGGTTTGGTCCTAGGCGGAGAAGCTGCCATCTGGACCGAGCAAACTGGACAAGCCTCATTGGGACCCCGATTGTGGCCCAGAGCGGCCGCTCTCGCTGAAAGACTCTGGTGAGAATCGTATTTTATACCGAATCTATACATATTGTAACAGCTCGATGTTTGTACATCGAAGATATTGGTAAACAAAAATAATCGGGGCTCTTTATTTAGAGCATTCGAAGCCTAAAGAACCGTTTTTAGCGTTCCGTACCCAAAGGGTAAAAACGGGACCCTGTTACTAAGAATGCTGTATGTCCGTCAGTCTGTCTGTCGCCAGGCTGCATCTCAAGAACCGCGATAGCTGGACAGTTGAATTTTTCACAAAATACTCAGTTCTATCTTTACTTTAATAATACATAATAAAATAAAAAATAAATAGATATTTAAGGGGGCTCCCGTACAAAAAGAAATCCATTTTTGGGCTATTTTTCCTCGATATCAATAAATGGTAACAGGTAGGCACTTGAAATATTCTCAAAATACTTCATTGTATATTTACTTTAATAATAAATAATTATATTAAAATATAAAAAATATTTAGGGGGTCTCTGATACAACAAACTGTCGTTTATCTGGAGTCAATTGTACCCTTCCTGCGAGGGTCCGACTCGCACTTGCTCGGTTTTGTAAATCATTATCCGTCTGTCTGTCCGTTTGAATGTTTGTACGCGCATCACGCAACAACTACTGCACGGATTTTAATGCAGTTTTCACCGATCTATTGCTAGACTTACGTAGTATATAATGGAAAAACTCTTGCGGGTTTTTACGTATCTCCTTTCTTTTCTTCTCTTACCGGTGTTCAATCTTTTTCCTGTCGTTTCAAGGTCACGGGCAAACTGTGGAAAACCCGTACCGGTATAGACGACCCTGTATTTGTCCGATTTAAGTATCAAATATCTTATTTTGTTGTTATTTTTTTGTTTCGAAAAAAAAACAACAACAAAAGGAGCGACCTTCCAACGAACAGTTATTCGACGGAGGAAAACGTGTACACGAGGCTCGCGTCACACGTCGAACTTTTGCAAACTCGCGGTCTCAAAACGGAAGCGATGTGGCCGCAATGGTGCTCCCAAAATCCTGGAAAGTGCCTCTGACCGAACTCCGCGCATTAGACAAAACGTTGCGAAGACGAGATTATCAAGGCCCTCGGTTGTTCGCGCTACTGCCGTTGCTGCGCCGCTAAGGCACCACGAAAACTTCGAAGGAAATCGTGCAAGATAAGTGTGTAATAGTCGCCAGCAATATCGCGAACAAAAGTCCGCGTCTCGACGACGTCGAAATCTTTTTTTTTTTTTTTCTAGATAGAATTTAGTTAGACACGAGAATTTGATGCGTCAGGGAACCGGAACGAAAAGAAACGATGAAATATTTCAAGTCGTTTTTCGTGTTCGGGAGACGTGCGTCAACGACGGAAATGGGCACGTTCTGTTTTACCAATTTTTAATTGTTTATACGATCTTTACGCTTTTTGTTTTACTTCCGGTTTGGCGATCAAAATAATAACTGAAGCAAACGAGAATGCAGGGAAAAACCGGAAATTTAATAAAAATGTCGATCCAACGTACCCATCTCCGATCAACATTGCCAAATATCGTGATAACCCTCAGGTTTGCATCGTACGAACTCAACCAAGATCGATTTTTTTTTTTTCGACTTGTTAAATATTTCAACTGCCCTGGAATACGAAAAAGAAATTCGAACGTGTTTCTATGCACGGGAAATATATAATTGCGATGGAAAAACAAAATAAAACGAGTGAATAAAAATAATTTGATAATCGATCGAAATCGATAAATCGAACGATGCGAGCTTCGATCTCGTGCATCGAGATCTCGAGAAAATACGTGCCCCATGTAAAAAAAAAAAAAAAACAAAAAAAAGTAACCTGAATCTTGCTAGTTGCAATATAGGGAAATGAAAAGAAAGAAAGGAAGAGCATTATGGAAATAAAAAAAAAACCTGGAATGATCCTAGAAATATCCGCGTTTCGTACCTAAGGTATAGACCGAATGTAATTATAATTACCGGCTAGTTTTTATTACGCAGGGTCCAATGCGAAATGGGCTCGCACGGGAGCGTAGTTTTGTAAAATAGCGTCGACGCTGCACCGAGTATTTGCGATCGAAGTGTGAAGGAAAGAAAAAAAAACACGAAAACTGCTGAATTCTCATAAACAAGAAAATTCCTGGTCAGTGTAGAAACGACGATTAGGCTGCTTGTCTCGTCAAATGTGACGCCGATCGAGGCTGATGGTGCAAAAAGATATCACGAAAAAAAAAAACCTTTCGGTTTATTCGTCGAATTAATTGCTCATCTTCGTACACGGATCGGCGAATATTTGTGAACAAACGAATTCGGCATTTTTTGCGCGAGTATCAAAGAAATCGTTCAATTTTTTAAAATCAATTTTTTTTTATTTTTATGCATTTTTTAATCTTTTTTTTTTATCAATTTTTCTGAACGAACGCTGAATTTTCGCGTTCCGCGTTGTTTTCATTTTGAGTATTTTGAATATCTTTCCCCGCTAGTTGTGGAACTGGCGAATGACGTTTCTCTTTTATTGCACTCCGTGTCGATCACGCGAAGACACGAGTGAAATAATACTCAAGGACTTTCGTATTTGAAGTATTAAAATAAGATGACCTCATGAAAAATAACGGCATTTTGAATAATCGCGAACAAAGATTTTTTTTCGGGACTCGGATTGATTGAAAAACATTAATTCGGAAAAACGTTATTCGTGTGCTGTTGATTACAATTAACACCTCTTCTCGTATGGTAAATTATTGTGTTTCCATAAAATTATTCTTCGGCACTGATATTTAGTGTTGCAAAAATTTTCTTTTTATAACTAATCGAGTACTGAGTGGTTCTTTCGTAATTCCGTAATTTCAGTTTAATTATTCAATTAACAAATCTTCGGTAAATCAGTTTTTTAAAAAATGACTCTAGTACTTTCTTACTTGTTAATTCTCAAGGAAGAAATTACTAAAATGAAAAAAAAAAAACGAGAAATATTTTCGTAAGAATCTCTGATCGGAATATAACGAATTGTCAAGAGTCAATTAAGATATTATCAAAAGAGAAAAAACATTGTGGAAAAAGACGATTAATTCGAATTAGATTTGCGAAAAATATTTTCTTTATCCTTGATTGTATCGTGATCCAATAGACGTTGCCGATTTTCGTATTTGCGAATTTGTCGGCCCCTGTAGATATTTAATTGTCAGCGTGATTTCTAGGTGACAAAAAGCTCTCAAAGCTGTTCGAGCTTATCGTTCAACGCAATAATTCTAGCTGTATCACGAACGCCATTATTATTAATTATTATCAATTGTCATTAATTGCAATCGATTATTGTCAATAATTACGATTATCGTATCATTTGCGCACCTCGAATCTACTAGATAATAATAAATTATTAATACATTCTTAAATAGCGATCGCTTCGGAGTGAATTCTCAATGTACAGATCGAGAAAGGAGCGAGCGAGCGTAGAGTTTTATATTTTATACGCCTTTCGTCTGATAACGTAGGATAACGTACCGGAGAGGCTGCAACCTTTTATCGAGAACTACCAGAATCGCCAAACGTGCCTTCGGAAAGACCACTTTACACTTTTCATGATTAAGGCGGTCCTCTAGTTTCTCGGCTGTTTTTTTACGGCTTCTTCAATAATTTTTTACGGGCGAACCATCGAAACAATCAATCTCGTTGTTTTTGCATTATCTTTATTAACATTTAAACAAGCTTTACAAATTTTTTGAAATCAAAATATATAATAGAATAAAAGTTATAGCGGCCGACGAAAAGACATCAAGTAAAAGAGGTGCTTGACGGTGACCAAGATTGCGGCTGTTCTGCTTATCGGAAATAAAAAAATCAAACGGCATTTTAATCTTCATATTTAAGACTAGCCATTTACGTAGAGCGAATTCTAAATTACCAAAATTGACTTTTTTATACACTTTTGAAAATTACATTCTATTTTTTACTCATTTTTTCTTAAGTTTTTCGGTCGTAGAAAAAAAACTATCGAAGCAATCATGATAATCCTACGCAAATCGCTGGCTTAAAACATTTTACAAATGCTGTATAAATTTGAACAAGATCGATGCAGTAGTTTCTGAAATATCGTGGTCACCGTTTCGAAAAATGGTTCGAGAAAAACGCGTTTGAAAGTTCGCGCATGTGCGGCGCTCCGTTTACCAGCGCCGCTACTTGTGAACCACTTCGAATATCGAAAAATCCTTTGGCACACATTTTCTACACATGTTGTAGATCTGCTTTATGAAAAAAGATATCGATTTTTTCGACCCGAGAAACTGGAGAACGCACTTAAGATGGAGCCCTGAACCCTAACAAAACTTCGACTATCTACCGCTAGGCAACATTGTTCGGCAACCCTCGACGGGCTTCGTCTCTGCCTCTATGTATATGTTAATACATACGCACCGAAAATTTCGCGATGTGCGCCGCTCCCGACATTCCCCGGAACTAAATGTCACAAATGTCGGACGATAATTTTTCGAAATCGTAAACAAATACTTACTAATTGTTGATTCCGACGGATCTCCGAAAAAAATGTGACAGAATCAAATGGTTGAATCAAATGTTTTTTTATAATGTTTTTATTCAAGTATAATGTTTAATTGCATTATAATGTTTTTTTTTCTATTTGAAAAATTTGAGGATAAGAGAGCCGTTCGTCTGTCAATTTGACATTATCCGGCCAAATATCGTGAAATTCTGATGAGCCATTTCAGAAATCCGTAGGAATCTACGAAAATCTTGAGCGCAAAACGCATAAACGAGATTTCACTGTATTTTGAGATACGACAACAATTGAAAGTAAATTTGCTATAAAAATCATACAAGAATATAATTATGCAACGAGTCATCGAAAAATCTGTCGTTGGTACCGATTGTTCTATTTTTTTGAACATCCGGTTTTACATTAACACCGTTCGGTTTTTCCGATTACCCATTCTGCTGTTTCAGTTGTTTTCGAACAAAGCTAGTATCCTCCCCGGTACGTGGCGCTATTTTCTGGACACCCTGTATACAGTTTGTGCATCAACTGTTCAGGGTTTTCTTCGTTCCTAAGTCTGTTTCTTTTCAAGCCAAAATCATTTTTCTTCTTTCTTCGTCTCGGGCTATTAAAATTTATCGGAAAATGACTTTTTTTTTAATTTATCGGCAAAATGACTTTTTTAAAACTTTTCTTTAGCCGTGATAGCAGGAACGCGATCAATTTTTTTGTTCGCCTTTTGAATCGCCGAGAAGCTGATTAAAATTAATTCATTATTCAAATTAATTATCTCGTGATTATTTAACTAATTTAATTAATTATCTCTTGATTAAACTAGTTCGGTCGACTCACGAGATAACGATGTATGATTTTTCAGATCAATTGAATTAATATCCATTGTATTCAATTTTAAATTTCAAATTAATAATTTATCGATCAATAAACATTACGACGGACGGAACCCTGACGGTCAATGCACACCCTATATATATGAAATACTTTTTTTAAATAATTCCGTTGTTCCGAGTCGTAATAAAAAACTTTAAAATAATACGTTTATTTTTACGTTCGTGAAAGAATATTTAAAAAAAAATGGAAAAATGAAACACCCTGTAATGATTATTTTACGTTTGATACAGCGTATAAATGAACACAGTTATCGCAATTTTTACTGACTTTGAGATTACAAATATGTGCGAATGATGGACAAGCAATAATTTCTCGTCTAATCATTTACGAATTCTATTTGACACTCGGTTGTTTGGGTTCGTTTCATTTTTTTCTCTTTTTTTTTTATCTCTGACAATTGTGTACTGGAGCGCAATATTCTGTACGTGATTGTAAAGATAATTAGACATAAGAGATCGTGCGAGTTATCGATAAAATTTGATCCGCTCTGAAGGTTAAACAAGAGAGAGAGAGGAAAAGGGAGAAAATAAGATTTTATGTTAAAAAGGATAATCTCGGATGACCCTTTGACCTTGCCCATTTTGTAATTATAATTTTCCTTGTGAAAATATTCTTTTTTTCGATTTTGAAGATCGAAACAACTAATCGAAGATTACAAAAATGACAAGTTCCATTGGAAAATAGATTTTCGTTTTTTTTTTTTTAATTTTTCCTCGTTCAACGTAACTATCGTTCAGCCAGTCATTATGAAGATTAATTGGAATTGTTCGTTATAAGAAATATTCCGTGTTTGAAAAATGTGAAAATAAGTATTAAAGGTGAAAAAGAAATTTGGACTTCCGCTTCGGCGATGTTTCGTTTTAAACGGTTTTTCGTGCGGTTTTTGATATTTGGAACGATGACCGGTTTGCCATGTACCGACTTATCCATCGGAACTTGGTGCAGGAACTTTCAACAAAAAGTTCGTGCATCAAGGAACCGGAAGAAAACACGGCCGGCCCTGCTGCACCAAGCCGGATTTTCCACGGGTTAGCAAAATACGGAATCAAGGTGGTAACTTACAAGCGTAAACATATTAGAACGGGGAACGAACGCAATTAAGGCAGTCCTCTAGTTTCGCCGCTGTTTTTTTTTTTACAGCTTTTTCAATAATTTTTTACGAGCAAACCATCGAAATAATCAATCTCATTGTTTTTGCATAATCTTTATTAACATTTAAAGAAACTTTACAAATTTTTTGAAGTCGAAATATATAATAGAATAAAAGTTATAGCGGCCGACATGAAGACATCGAGTAAAAGAGGCGCTTGACGGTGACCAAGATTGCGGCTGTTCCGCTTATCGGAAATCAAAAAACCAAACGGCATTTTAATCTTCATATTTAAGACTAGCGATTGACGTAGAGTGAATTCTAAATTACAAAAATTGACTTTTTTGTACACTTTCGAAAATTACATTATATTTTTTACTCTTTTTTCTTGAGTTTTCCGCTCGTAGAAAAAAAATCATCAAAGCAATCATGATAATCTTACGCTACACGCTAGTTGGTGATATATTAAAGATGTTGTATAAATTTGAACAAGATCGGTGCTGTAGTTTCTGAAATATCGTGGTCACCGTTTCGAAAAATGGTGTTTCGAATATCGAATATCGAAAAATCCTTTGGCACACATTTTCTACACACGTTGTAAATATGATTTACGAAAAAAAAAAAAAAATCGATTTTTTCGACTCGAGAAACTAGAAGACCCCCTTAACGGACAATGAGAAAGTATGCATGCTAACCTCAAAAGAATCACTTTCAAAGACGGAAACCCAAATTACACGGATTTATCGATAACGTTTATTAATTGTGTCAAAATTGATCGGTCTTGGCGGCCATTTTCAAAATTGTTGACGCGACAAAAACCTCGAAGCTCAAATCCTCAATATTTTTTCTTTTTTTTTTATGTTTTTGCAACCACTGTGACCAAGAATACGTACTGTTTTTCGTTTTCTTGAGAATCGCATCTGCGAGTGATCGATAGAGAGTGGAAAATAATCGTATCACGATTCACTGCTCTCGGGGATCGGTAGTTAAATCCCCGAGAATCTTGTTCGAAATCACGAGATGCTGCGACGAAAATGAAGCGATGTACATAGTTTATAAGCGCAGCGAAATAAGTATGTACATACGTATGACCGTTCGCACGAGCGAGAGAGAGAGAGAGAGAGAGAGAGAGTGAGCGAGCGAGAGGGAGAGAGCGAACAACTTGTACTTATCGACATTTTATTCTCATTTCTTGGCTGTACAAAAGGCTTATACTTAAGTAAAGCTCATCGATGACGGACGAATCTGCAATGTTTTTTCGTATTTTTTTTTTCGGCAGAATTGTCAATAGTTCGACGAAATTATTTCGAAATGCTGATTTAAAAAAGAGCAATTTAAAAAATTGACACCATTAAAAAATTGTTTTGTGATTGAAAGTTCATCGATTACACGAGAAAAATCGGGGCGAAAGATGCAACGTTGCACATAAATAAATACATGACAATTTTTGTGACCCTTATCGCGGTTAATCAGTATTTGATTTCATAGAAATAAAATCGTATTGTTTTTTTTTTTTTTTCAGAATTGTAATTGTGTCATAATAAAGCCAAATGGCAAGGGTTTTTTTCTGAAAGGGAAAAAGAATTCTAAAGATAATTATTTATTGTTTTAACCCTTTATCTTCAAAAACTCATCAATTACGAAACACTACGGTCTTCTGTGCCTCGTGATTAAAATGTCTCGATCAACTTACGAAATAACGAGATTCTTCTCAGACATTTCCAGGTAGTGAGTTTCGAATCAGCTTAAAAAAAAACATTCAAACATTTTTTCTTTGGAATTCCTGGTGGAATCGCGGAATTTCTGTTTTTTTTTTTGTTTTTTATTTTTTTTTCATCGATTTCCCAGTTTCACCAAAATTCACATCGTTTAACGGGATTCACAATAGAACTTCCGGTGCATTTGAAATCCTGGGCGAATTCCGGCATATTGGCAATCATCCCGATCATGCGAAATTTATCGATCGTGTATTCTTTGAAATCGGCAATCGCGTTCGCCATTTTCTGGGGCGCTACTTTATCGCATCGTACACTGGCAAGGTTTAACCAGAACATTTGGTTTCCCGAGTATTTTTCGAATCCGGGAAGTTTCGGTTCTTCCGGTTTACCCTTAATCGACGTTTTGTAAGCTTCGTAAGCAAGCCTAGTCCCGCCAACGTCAGCGAGATTTTCGTTCAACGACGCGGCTCCGTCCACCTGCGAATGAATTACCAAAAAAAAAAAAAAAAAAATGGATTAAAACAACTACGCCCTTAATTTATCAATACTACGCACACTGATACTCGTTTCGACGAAAAAAACGTAAACGTCTAGGAGAAAAGTGAGTTTGAAAACTAGTGTATTCGGAGTGGGAATAATTGATGAGAAAGAGAAATCGAGAAAAATCAATTACCGTATTTCCCATGTCGTCGATTCGGAAATTATTGTACCGATCGATCAGACACTGAGCGTTCTCTGCGAATTCCTTTCTCGATCGTAGACCCACTATTCGTGTAGTCCCGAAGGAAGCATTATTGAAAAGGATGTGCGCCATTTCGTGGGCGATGAAGGTACCCAATCCACCATAGTTCATGTATTTTGGTCTCCCGATGCCGTAATACAAATCCCGAAAGAATTCGTTACCTATCGCTGATGGTAAAAAGGAAACGAGCTCGGTTGGTATTATTATCGACGCGAATACGAAACGCTGATCGAGAGAATGACGAACACGTATCCGTCCACTTCGAAATTTTGAAACGACTATTCTCGCAACCGGCTGATCCGATTGGTATGAAATTTGTAGTGTGCATTCAAGACGATGGCACCGAAAGCCCCTCGTTCACCATTTTGGATGAAAACGTTTCATTTTTGAGATATCGCCGTTTCAAAAAACTTGATATTCGCCATACTTTTGAATAGAAATAGGATCTAATCAATCATTACTAATGGTTTTTACGTCGCTGTAAGCCGCGGTAGTCCAAATCGCTCCTCCGCTCCAATGTTTGTAATCGTTCAACGTCCAATCCCCGTAAGGCCTCGTTAATTCCTTGATGGACAGTTCGCGATCGTATCTCGATAAAGCTCGCATATTCTCCAAATAATCGTTATCGGTGAACGTGAGATTTTCGTACAATTCGTCCGATATCGTGGTATTCAAAAAGTTCTCGGGATAACCGACCAGTATGCTCGTGTTTTTTGTTAGTTTCCGGACTTTTTTCCTATCTTCTTTTTCGGGCCAATAGCGCTTTCCGTTCTTGCGAATAAAAATGAAGAAATATTTCATTCTCAAACGTTTCGATATTCACGGTTTATAATCGAAATGTGAATATTTAAAATTACTGTGTTTATTATTGGGAACTAGAATTTAAACAAATATTTTATTGACAAATATTTGTCAATTAAATATTTGATTCTCCGATTGACGAAAAAATTCGAAGAAAAGAAGAAATTCAAAGAAAGAACAAGCAAAAAATCGAAATGTGAATATTTAAAATTATAATATTCATCATTATAA
>JAPYZI010002376.1:0-25175 GCA_030523105.1 Ophioninae sp. A BG-2022a | reverse complement strand
TTTTTCGATTTTTGGCAGAATTTCAAAGTCGGACCATCGATTTTTGCAAATTTTTCCATACATACCCCTTTGCCTCTTTTTTTGCGATTTTTCACGTGGTCTTTCCGGGAAAACTATACGAGATATCGAAACGAATCCAACGCCATTATTTAAGTTAGGCAAAAACCTTTTTCAAACCCACCCATTGAAACCCCACAGCTTACGAGAAGCTAACTCTACGACCTTTTGAAATTTCGTGATTTTTGAGATTCCGAAAAAGTGGCCGCAGGAGGTCGAAAAATTTTTTTTTCCGTTTTTAAAGTTTAAGAGGGTGTAATTGATCGGAAATTTACCGCTGATTACGAATATGCCCGAGTTTTTGCCGAAAGTACAAAATTAGACTGGGAAAATGCAAAAAACTTTTCTAGAATATTTTTTGGACATTTTTGCCTGCTGTATTTACGGAGGTTACGAATCAGCGCAGTGAACAAGTGACGAGTGATAAGTCAACAAAAATATATTGATTCTTCGGAAGGATGCAAGCGCAGTCGGTAAGAACGGAGAATGCGAGTGTAAATAGCTGATGACGCTCGCAATTGTTGACCGAGCTATTTTTCGAGGATACCAATCAAGATAAAGTCGACACTTACGACTAGCCTTGCCAATTACATTGTTGAACGTGTTCCATTTGACGAATCGAAAAATCATTCAATTTAAGAAGCCCTCTACTGGAGGATGACTACGAGTAATCAGGTGTCAGTGTCTTTCGAGGACGCCATCTCTATCACGACGAAACTGAAAGTCATGAACTTTAAAGACGACGTTCCAATGATGCTCGTAAAGTAGCAAAAGGTGAAGAAAGAGAGAACGTTGCGTATTGTTATGCCCCGGAGGATGAGAATAGTTTAAAATAATTGTTCAGCGCTCGATTTCACTTTTCACAATTTTGATGGCTCTCGATTAACCTTAAGTAGAGTCAAATTAGTCTCCGTTGCTGGGATGTTTTCTGCTACGACTGAACTTGTATTCACCGTCGGTCGTTCCGTTGCTTCCCGGCTTGTAATTCCCTACGCGATCGGGCTTCTTCCTTCCCTGTCTCGGAGAGAACTGGTCTTTTGCTTATTGGGAGATTTGCCTTCAATGGAAAAATCTTCGTTAATTCCCGAGTCTTATCCGGGTTGTAAATGTGGCAGTAAAGTTTCGTATTTCAGATAAAAGTGAAATCGTTAAATATGGCATCGGACATTTTAGAACTACAAACGAAAACTAACGATTTCCTATACAAATCAACTGTTAGAATTCATTTTTTCCAAATCCGGGGGATGGCTATTTTTGCGTGACCCCTATTTTTTTTTCGGTCAAACGACAAACAAAATTTTTTTCACTACAATCAACTACATACCCAACTCTTTAGTAATGCGTTAAAAAAAATCGATTTTCTTAATCAGGGTGCCAGCTTCGCACAGGTACATTTTAGACACAGTTCGACGGCTATCATCGTACAAAGTATTTTCAACGCTTTTCCCCGAGCATACCGATTGCATTATTCACTTGTAATAATGTTGGGAGTAGTAAAGGGAAATCCATTGTTTTTTGGAGTCAACCAATCACAAAACAGTCGCAAAAGTTTGTTCAATACCAAACATCATCTTTATAACGCCATCTAGTGTAACCCGATCGGACTTATAGGATCGCGAGATACAGATAACTAAATCCAACTATTGAAAAAATCATGGATTCCTTTTTAATACATCTAATTTTAACGAAAAGTGTAAAGTCGCTTTGGGTTTACACATTCACGTTAGGAATGGAAAAAATCGTTTTTTAAAATGAATTGAAAAACAAGGTCACGGAATCGAGGCCCCATGGTGAGCTTGGTCGGTCGTTGATACGAGGCGACGCGCTCTCGATAAATGGGAATAAATATGAGTAACCGGTAGGCACGACACGATACGGGGGAGGAATTTCGCAAGGATGGAAGCCGAAGATGCGAGAAACCGCGGTATCGGCACGCGACTCACGAGACTCGAACGCGCCATGGAATCTTTTACGTCGTGTGTATCTCTTACCGCGACTCGATTGGGTGGTCGCTCCGAGGGTCTCTTTTTCCTCTTTTTTTATCGTTCGACGCGCCAGGGAATGCACTCACGGGATTACACGATCGGAGAGGTTTCCCCTACCTACTCGCGTACATCTGTTCTAATCACGGTGAAATATTCCGCGCTCGTGTAGCCAATCGATACGGATCTTATCGCGTACCATAAAAATTCATTAACGCGAAAAGAACCAAATTTTTGCAGAGTTGAGCCAAGGTGTAACGTACGAGCCGCAACGCGATCGAAACGACACCGGGATTGTACGATATTGATACGTACGCGAAATTTGTTGATTGCAAATAAAAGCTTTTCGTGGCTCCCGCGAAGCTCCGTTTTTTTCATCGAGAGATAAGTAACCGCTTCGAGTTCATGGAGATACAGTCCTGCCGATCGCAAGTTTTTTTTGTTGCTGTCTTTTCATTCGCGCTTATTTATAAGATAGGCGACCAATCACTGATATCGTTTATCAGAACATCCACGACGCGCAAGGAACACTCTTCTAAGATTGAATTACGAACGTGCGACCAGAATGAGAACGGACCGAAGACCAAGAGACGGAGAAATGTATCGAAGTCCGTTTCGCACACTCCACAGTACGGTCTCTGGAGTGTGCGAAACAGAGGCAAAGAGAGAGAGAGAGAGAAAGATCTGGATCTCTATCCCAGCGAGAATCTTGATTACACGGCTCACACGGGAAAATCGTACAGCCTGCCGCCCAGTCTCTCGTCACGTCTGCGAGAGAGCAGCGCATCAGAAGCAAAGTTGTTTCTTTTATTCGCTCAGATATACTCCACCAAAAGGATGGCAATTCCCCCACCCATTCTCGCAATAGAAATTCATAGCGAAAAGAGATTCATTTTTTATGAATTTATTTTTTATTAGTTTTCATGTACATCGTTGCAAGCAGCCAAATAACGATGCGTGAAACGATCCCGGAGTAATGGATAGTTCAAGACTCGCGCTATATCGTAGGGCATCGACATCGACCCGAACGAAGAATAGCACCAAGATAGCGTGGGAGTGAAAAATTGGCAAACGTCCGCGAGGGACAAGAATAAAACGAGGGAATAAAGGCTGAGAGGCGAATGATCGCTATCCGGTTTGGCGAATCTCCCGTATCTTCTCGAATACACCTCCCTATCTTTTTCTCGAGCGTGGTTGATACGTGCGAAGTGGCACGATATTAAATTTTCTACGGGATAGTCCTCGTTACGGCGTTATTCAAATATAAACGAGGGACGTTGAAATCGAGAGTTCAAATAGATAACATTATCATAGAAGTTTGCTCCTTGTGATACCTTTCGATTTATAAGCGATTAACGGTAAAGCACGAGGCTCGATTCAGCTGAGAATGCAAACGGAAAGTGAAATTGATTCGACTCGTATTTGATTTACGTTTGAGTAATTTTGAATGTTTTGAAAAAATATTCGAATCGTTTTAAGAATCAATGAAATTTGAATCACTCGTGGCATAATGAAACGAGTATGCGCGATCAATCACGATTTGTTATTTTTATCAACGCTCAAAGCATTGAAACGAAGATAAATTCGTCATCGCGTAATCCAAGCGAGCTTCGCGGCGTTCTATTTTTACCGATCGCGAGTCATTTTCTTTTATCGATTGAGCGAATGATTGAGAAAAGAAACGAGCGACCCAAGGTCGAAGAACCCGTCTGGCACGGTGATTAAAAAAATATTCGTAACGACCATCGTGCGAGTCACGAGAATCGGCGTTTCCGATGCAGCGATTCATACTCGATCGATAACGGTTATCCCGATGATCATTATCTTCGTTAGCGTTGCGTCAACCCTATCAGAGAAGTATCCGTCGTACAGTAGTAAACAGAGGGAAATCATTCGGAGTATCATTGGCATTCGTTAATGGAGATTATTAGAGAAGTCGTTAACGAAACCGTTAATGACTGAACGACTATTGATCGTAACGTATTCGTATATCGTTGTAATTACCGTGAATTAATAGCTACCTCGTACAGTTACATCCGTAAACTCTTTTATGAATCATACGTATTAATTGCGCGCGGCTTAATGGGTCGAGTGTCTGCTCCCGCGGTAGTGGACTTTCTTTGTACCGAGCCAACAAAAGTAACTGACAGCTTTGAAAACTCGAAACCGCGAGACGTCCGCCCCGTTATTTTTTTTAGCGATCAAGCAAGTTCGACACTTACAAAAGGTACCAACAAACATCTACCTTTTGATGCTGATGCACGTCTACGCGAATCACTCGAATTTGGAAGGTCGTTCAAGCGTATCGGTTTCGCGACCGATTTCTCGCATCGCATTTGCAGGATGACCTCACGGGTGACTCGACCTCAACTTCCGGTTCAAATTGGGACCGATACCCCCCACAGTTCGCGGGAATAGAAAATCCGTACAATCGGTTTGATCAATTAATTCGTAATATTCTCGGTTAATCAGCCCGAATGCGTCCGGGCAAGAGAGGAAGTTTGCACGGAGAATTAATATCCGCGGAGAGAGGTAGATTTTCGAGAGAACCGACGCGAAGGAAAGTCGTCACCTCGTCTTTCGTTTCTCGCGGATCTCGATCTCCTTCGGCTCAACGTTCATCATACGAATATTCATTTATATGCACATATACTTATGCGTCAATTGGTTGTATAAGCGCTCTGAAAACGATTTTTTCAATGTTTTTCAATAAATCGTTGACCTTCGGAGAAAAAGAGCCCTTGGCTTTCACAAAAAAATGATTAAACTTTTAAACCGCGAAGTAGAACATGTACCATGTGAAATATGAGCGCGAAGGAGATGACTAGGAATTGTCGAAGTGAAAGTTTTCAGGGACGAATAAGTCAGGGTAAAAAAAATCATCCGCTTTTTTTTTTACCGCTCGTGAGATTTGTACCGACGTATACGTTCCGACATAAAATTTTTAAATGCATTACTCATTTGTCGCGAGCGACAGTTCAGTTACGAAAAATGGAGACGTCAGGTGATCGCGAGAACGCTCCTCCAAGTCGAATATCACCAAAATCTCGTTTAATGATCTGCATACGTGCATGTCCATAACCTATCTTGGGTTACATCTTGCAGAACAGTATCGTATCGGTGCGCGTTCGCGCAAAAGCGTTTTCATCCGCACGTAGCGATACATTTTCGACGAGAACACGTTAGAAAGTCGAATTTCTTTCGACGCGCCCTCGCGGCGAATCTCGTAGGAACGTCGCGGCGTTGTCGGGCGCGCGTGTCGATGACGCGTTTAATCGGGTCGCGATTATTCATTCGTGCGCTGCTCTGCCGATACATTTTCATTCGCATTTATATTTCTCTCTGGCAAGATACGTTTTCTCGATAGTTTACACGTCGGTCTCCGAGGTAGACGTACACTTGTGCGAAACGTGTACCCGTAAGAGTCCAAAGCGCGATCTCGGTGCCACGATTCGCGCCGAGGTCGTCGAGCTCGCGAAATCCACTCGAGTCGAACGAATTCGATCGGGAGAGACTCAATAGCGTGTTTCTCCTTTCGTTACTGCCACGCGTTTGTTCCCTTCTTTAATGCATACACGGTCCGCTGTCGTTTGTTTGGGTTTGTTTGGGTTTGTCGTTATCGACGCGACGATAACGACAAACCCAAACAGAGAGAATTTCTTTCAAAGGTTTTCGAAGTTTCGTTTGATCCCTTTTGAACGAGACACCCCGTAGACGAGAAATATTCGTTTTTCTCACTTATTTTCGGTTCTCGCTCGCTCTTCTACGATCTTATTTGCCGAGAGGGAATAGTCTCTTGCCGAGTCGAGTCTCGAGGTCTCGCACTGACCGCTCAAACGCGCAAACGAACCTCCAGTCATCGCACACTTTGACGGACGTCTCCGCGTCTCTACACCTCTCCCGTCGATGCGAGTCTCGGGATAAAAACGGGGCAATGAGAGTCGAGTTTTCGGACCGCGAATACAACTTACGCACGGTCAGCTCTCCACTATAGACGAAGTATAGTGTACAGCGGTACGAAGTCGGGTTTATCGTCGAGTCCGCTCATTCGCTGAACGACGATGAGAGCCACGGACTGACGTCATACGAGCGCCTGAAAAAGTTAACGGACCCATAATTCTCCCGGGGTTTAGGCTTTTGCTCTCCATTGTACGCGTTTGGGTTCCGTCGGATATTATGGGTGTTTCGGTCGTTGCTGGACCGGGGCGACCCTCCTCTAATTACCGCATTGTGTATATATACATATACAGGGTGTTGAAAAACGCAACGATAATATTCCGAGTTCTCACGAGCCTCCATGATCATTCGGAATTACCAAATGCCACCTCACTTATCACAGTTTTCAAGATATTTGTACTTTTTTTTAACTCGTGCAAATTCTGTAATCTTTCGTTCGAATCTGACTAAAAGATCTTGCTATCAATAACGATCGGACGAGAACTCATCAGTGTCGATTGGAAAGAGCCAATAATGTTTTTCGCCAAACTGCAATCCTTATCAATATTGTTTGGCCAAGATTTCACAGTTCCTGTTTCCTCGGTTGGTTGCTATTTATTGCGCGATCTTTTAGTAATATTTAGACAAGAAATTTCCGTATTTCCAGCTGCGATCGTAAAATATTGCTTCGAGTTAGTGATTTTCACGAGTTTCGAAAATATGATGAACATCTTGGAAACTGTGACACTTTCTTGCCGCGATGTTTGGTTGTTCCGGATGATCGTGATCTGGCCTGTTGAAACCTACAGTATTATCACCGATTTTTCTACCACCCGATGTGTATGCGTATATTGAATGGGGATCAGTACGGTCCCCCAGGCCACACTCCAGACATTTTTCTCCCTTTTTTTTCTCGGCGTATATTACGTTGCGTGCTCCATACGCGTCATTGTTGATGTACACTCGTTATTAGACCTATCCGAGCAAACGATCTTCCGGTTGAGAATAGGAGAAAAAAATGTCGGCCGAATACCATGCGCACGTACCTATCTCCAGTTATACGCGGATAAGTGAGCACGTTGAGACAAAAGAGCCCGGGCATAATTCTGCGCTGACGGGAAGCGATTACGGTGCGGCTTGTTCTTGACGAATACAAACGCGTACTGTTTTCTCTATACCTGTTCCGCGACCTCTGGCAAATTTCACCGATAAATTTACGTCGATACCGTACCCGGAGTCTTGAAAACATTTTTTTTTTTTTTCTTGTCGAAACGAATATAAATCCAAACTCGATGTTTCACGTTCGGTTCTCTTAATTCGGAGATTAATTAATTGGATAATTCGTTTTATTGAATTATTTTATATTTAATTAAAATAATGAATGTAAAGGGAAAAAGTTAATCCGACCGTCGTTCGTTCTTCATTCACTCGTTGCATTCGAGAACGGTACATGGACATCCCAATTAGTGCCTTACCGTGAAATTTGTTTTCCGCATCGAGGTTAATTAGGAGTTCATTGCGCGTTTAATTTGAAGCTAACTTATAAACTACTTTACTATCTTTGCACCTAACACTGTCCTACAGCATCGTTGGATCCAAATTCTCTGAAAATGTAGACTCGGATACATCAGCCGAGTCTCGATGTAGCATCGTTACTTCAACATTTTTTCTTTTTTTAATTAATTATGGTTTTTGCATACCGTATCGTTGCGCACCCTTTTTAGCTACTATTTTTCTACTGCCACAGCTGCAACGCGCGCCGATGAGCATGGACGCTTCACACGCCTCACTAAGCTGCCATCGCCCCAATTTTTTTCCTACCCGCAGACGACTCGTATCGTATTCATCATGGCGGTTCTACCAACAGCCACGTGGAAACTGCGAAAAAATATAGTACTGATACGACCCGTCCAAAGTTTCCTCCCAGACATGGATTTCGTCGAAATTCGCTGAGAAATCTCGAAGAAAAACACTTAACGATGAAATTACGCGACAGGAATTCGTATCTCTGATTTCTTGATGCGCAGTTTGAACAGCAAACGTACTAACCACCAGCACCCCGATTTGTTTTATTAATCAACCTTTTTTTACAGCATTTGGGTAGATAATTCATCAAAACTTGACGCTCGCTCAGTCGCCTCGATCGGTGAAACGTTCCCGAGCATTTTTCAGTGACGACGGCAAGTTTGTCGTTTCCTCCGAGTCGAGAAGTCTCGACGTGGCGATAACGAAGCTTTATTCTCGAATCTAGTTGCGATTGTACGAGTTACCGCGGAATATTAGCGGAGCGAGAGGAGAATACAAGGGAGCAGCAATGATTGAGATGTTTCGAAAGTTACGCGCGCAGGGTGAAAGTGTCTTCGATTTTCATTGGGGGAAATTATGCGAACGTGCGTACAGACGAGTGTAGTTAACGCGTGAAATGAACGATGTGCGAGGGACTAACGAGATTTCAAGAGTTCGCTTTTCGTCTCTGCGAAAGGATTAATCCTTCAGCGGCAGACAAGGGAGATACGTCAAGATGGGAGAATTTGTGAGAGCCGATGAAAAACGCTTTTCTCCCGTTGCGCGGCGCTGAAATCCGCGCAAACATTTTTGCAGCGGCATCGCGCGATCGGTATACAGACGTGTGTGTGTGTGTGTGTGTGTGTGTGTTTTCTAGCACCTGCGCACTATCGCGTATTACTTAAATCGAACGGAATGGAAAAAAAATGAGGATTCGCGATACGGGAGGCTCGTAAATTAATTAATCGAGGCTGATGATTAACCGTCGGCTTTGCTGTAACAGCAATTACTTTCTATAGAACCTCATTTTCTTTTTTTTTTTCTTTCGTGCCATATTCCTTTCGGCTCACTCTCGTGTGAAATCGCCGATTGAACTTTCGATTAAAATCTTGGCAAGCCGAGAGAATCCATCGGTACACGATACAAAGCTACGTTCAGACCAAAACGTGCACCGTACAAACAGAAAAACATAAATGTTGCTCGTGTTTCATTTTTTACACGCTATGAAATGGGGTCTTTGTTCGATCGAAGTGATTTCATCGAATTTACGAAAAGATGATAAATCAAGCTCCGTATGTACGAAGTGGGCTGTTCGTCTCGTTCGAAAAAATTTCTTATCGAACAGGTGTTCGCAACGTACACTTATCCGCTTCATTCGTATCCGTTAAATCAAGGGTTTTTACCATTTTTTTCAAACTATGATGACTGTAACGATAATCATTGTTGCAATTAATCTATTTATCGTATTATTATACCACTATTTTCAATAATGAACGTAAAATTGATCAAATTCATGGTAATTTATGAATGAGTCGTCAACGTGTTTGTATAATTACAACAATTATACAATTACGTTGATAATTTCGAAATAATTAATAATAATTTGTAATAATTGATTGTCGAATCGATTTATTAATTCCAATTAAAAATCTATTTATTAATTAGCTTCATTCTTTTTTTTCATAATTCTACATCGAAATCGATCGAACGCGTATTACTACGTGCCACGTTTTGTCCGAGGATTCTCATGGTCGACTTGCGGAAGAATAAAATATTCCGCGCTTTCAAAAACTCTGCGAGAGGCTCGCGGTGTCTATTCTTAGTTAACTGGTTCCGAAAGCGAACCGCGCGTGAGCCTCGATCGCGGGTATAATAAACTAAATCGCCGGGCAAAAATTTGGGTCATGGCGCGTCGTATCTTGAACCCCCGGGGTCTCCGATGGAGCTTCGGAAATTATTCCAGTGTTTTCGCGGAACGGTACAACGTGGATAGTTGCGCGACGAATGAGACTCTCATCGATGTATCACTGCGCAAAAATAATCTGGGCAAAAAATCGATTATTACAAATATCTAATGAACTTTCCAAAATTCCTTTTTTTACCCGTTTTAACGTTTGGTTTTGTTAAATGTTGATAATTCAATGGTCAGATCATTTTTTATTTAACAAATGTTCATTATTCACATTCGTCCAGGTTGAATTTTGGATAATTCAAAGCTGGAATTTTTTGTTGATCGCGTAGCTTTTTCAAATTCTAGAATTTGGTTTTCTCATTGCGACGATAGAGGGAATTTTTTTGTTGAGGATTATAATATTCGACGATTCATCGAGTAATTTCTTCTTTTGAAACTTTATTGAACCGCTTTAATGAATAATGCATAGGTGGAGTATCAACACCTCTTAGATAACTCGCGTCAGAGTTAAATACGAAAATCACACCTTTCGAATTCTAAGTATGGCTGCAGTGAAAATATAGCCCGCTGTAAACCGTTTTTATCATGCTTGAAGATAACGCGGTCGCGAGTTCGAGTCGACATTATTCTCTCTGTATAAATATTCCGTTATAAAAATAGACGGGCCAAATAAAAAGAGACGCGGACGCATTGAACTTCCATTGATAATTAATTACTGAGTCTTACAATCTTTCGATACAATGAATTACGATTGAGCATACATTTTTCATACTATTATTCGGAAATCCGTAGCGATTCTCGAAGCTTACAAAATCGATTGAAAAAGAAAAACATCTGGTAATTATGCAGAAGTGGGTATTCTTTAAATTAAACGAAAGCTGTGTTTCTATTGAGGAACCATATTTTTGTCACCTGTATTAGTACGTGTACGTGTGTATTGGTGCGTGGGTGGGTATTATTGTTTTATTTTAAGAGGATATTTATGTGGGTATCATTGTTTGATGTAATTAATTTTATTTATTTCGTATTTAATAAGAGAGGAGGAACGGTACTTGCGATTTTACATCGGTATTACATTTTGAAATGATTATTTTATAAATATATCACCACTCTTCATCACCAATGTAGCTGTCAAAATGCATACAAAATTGTCTATTTTATCGTTTCCTCAAACTTCAAAACCCCACAACTTATGGAGATAATAAAAAATCTCAGTCTTCCCCAACGTAAATTCACCAGTGGTGACCTACGGCAAACATTCGGACGAAAAGATAAATTTTGTTGAAAAAATTGGTGGGTTGGTGCAGTTTAGCACGATTGGCAAAAATCTTCGCGATCACCGATCCAAGTTCGAGCTCGTTTCTCCTTCCGAACGACGAATGCAAATCTCGTTAATCTAGCAGAAGTGAAATCGAAACTTCCGTACTTCTCCGTGTGTAAGAACCACTAAAAGATGTAATTGATTCATCGACGTGTCACCGCGTACGACGCGGCGGAATTCACGGACATTGGTGAACGTTTTCGCGTCGCCTGAAAACACAAGCGTGAGACGAAGATGAAACGGAAGTTTGGCAGAAACCCGAGAATTCCCGAAGCCACGAATGTCTCTAGGTGCGTGCGAGTGGTTCGTTTCTCTTGCAAAGTGACGAAGAAACAGTTCGAGGCGGTGATAGAACAGAGCGAATAGAACGTTGTTTCGCCTCGGGCAGTAATGAGAATAAATAAGCCGTGTACACACTTTACCGAGAGTCGCGATACGTGCGGGGCAACTCGAGGGCATACGTCGGCGGCTCGCAGTCTGCGATATTCTCCGACATTGTCGTGCGATCGTCATGAATATTCATGCACCTCGGAGAGTAGGAAATACGTCGTGAAAACCTCTCGTAACGTCACACTGCGCACTGCACGCCTCACGTATGTACGACGTTTGATTTCAGGAAAATAGAAGATGTTTTATTTTTCGAAAAATATTTATTTATTCATCGACGTTTGTTTCATCCCCTTCGAAGTAATCCCCCTCAGATACGATACACTCGTGTCGGCACTTTTTCCAATCCTCGAAGCACTTCTGATAAAAAACAAATAAAAATAAACAAATGAAATTAACAATCAATATTCGACAAAAGACATATATATATATATATATTATTTATTTTTTACTCAGAATCGCGCTCGGATTATTTGATCTTCCGATCCGAACCATATTCAGTCCTGATTCTTCGGTTCAATTCCTTCGATCGCTTAACTTTTTAAAAAATCGATCAAAGGTACTCCAATAATAAAAATGTTGTTTTTTCTTATCGTTATCGGATATCTCAAATGCAAAGTCCCGCGTAGTAATAACTCCAACGAACGGAACAAAACAAAGAAAAACCATCAATCGATTTTAACGATGCAAGCGCCTGGCATACGTATGCACGACTCGTACGTATTATTCACGATAAAAGGTTATGGACGTTGACAGGTGCATACGTAGTATCCCCTCCCGCGAAGCGAGAAAGAGCAATGGCACGGAATTGCCTCTGGGCGTTTCGTTCAGCGCATGGTGTTTTCTATACCGCAAGGCTCACACTACAACTCTACTACCGCGTCTACCTTCGTCATCTTATTAGCGCGAAAGTGTCGCGCGTTCGCGCGCATCGAGAGCCGCGTCTTACGAGCGCTGCTCCGGCGCTAATAAGACCTCGTTAATATCGAATATGTAACTTAACTTCCGATGTATACATTCCATACATTTTAATAAGAACGTGTCGAGGCATCGCTTTTCACTCGAGATTTTAATCACCCATTAATATGGATTTATCGCAAAACCGGTTGTCAATTGGATCCCGCGTACTCGGTATTATATACATGTATATGTATATAAGTACAGATATTCGGATTGTATTCTCCGAGTGTGTGGCCGTCTTTTGATGGGGTTTCGATGACACGTATTAATCTCAGTAGCCGAGCAATAAGTGGAACATTACGAGTGGACCGATTTAACAAATGTCGATCACGATCGATCGATGCTGTAATAACCTATCAGCCTTAAAGCCAAACACCGTTTCTCAACGAGACGATTCAGCGTCGATTTCGGAGACGATCAATTTGTCTTGAGTTCTCGAAAGGTAAATTCACGCGCGTTGCTTTCAGAAGTGATTCAAAAATAATTCGGACGGATCGAAGTTTTTGCGAGCGAAGGGAGTAGCCGTCCCATTTTTTCGACGACGAAACACGCTCGACAACTTTCGAAAGGCGTCAAGAGGTTAATGAAAAACAGTTCGTTCCTGCTTGCTCGTTCCTTTTGGCTATGTTATAGTTACGAAACAAGGAAATGAATTTGGTGTTAATTGCTCGTCGCGAAGACGTTGCATCTCGCTTTCGGATACCCTTGCGAACCGCGATCTCGGCATTATTACCACCCGAAAACTCGTCGTCGATTCGAACACAAACAAGGGGAGAAGACTGAATTCTCGGGTGGCTGTGTCGAAGTGACTCGTAGTTTTTAGATACTCAAGCGTGACAAATTCTTTCGAACCCAAACGCAGTCCGTTCAAAACCTTCGATGACCGAACCAACGAAGAAGGGTCAACGGCACCAGGGACGGTGCTCTTGATTTTTTTATCGATAGAAAACAAACGACCAGTGATGGATATCGTCCGGGTCAATGATCCATATACCCAACTACACAGGTGTATCGACTACGGAAATTTTAGAGACTTCTGAGATTATCCGAAGTCTGAACATTTTTATTCGATGTGTTTTTATTTTATTTGATGTATTTTTCTGATTCCGCGGTTCGTGTACTTTGCGATCGAAGCGTTTACACCCCGATCTCAGGAAGCGAGCCGGAACACGGGTAGGTAAGCGATCACCGCTCCAAGTACCTCTCTCAAACCCGTTTAACTCGAGGTACCACCGAAGCGCCGAAGACCGACTTTCCACCCACCGGTATCGGTACGCGTACAAACTCCACCGCGATTTTAACACAAAACGGACTATCCTGACTTTCGATAATCCTCGCTATCCCTGTTTCCACTCAGCCTAGATAATTGGGATTGCGCTGTACGTAGTAAGAACAAGTTCCGTATCACACCCCGAGCATCGTACTATCCGCGGTACGTTCACCCGCACTTGACCGCGCAAGCTCCAAAAGGAACGAAACACGAACGCATAGGCGTATAAGTTTCTCGGCCAAGAGCAACAGGGACGACTCGAAAAACGTAGGCGTACAAGAAATAAATACCGTCGGAGACTACGGAGCGATGCGGCGAGAGGATAGCCGGGGTAAAGGGGCTGGGACGGGAGAAGGGTTTCTTATGCACCGTGGGATGGCTCGCGGGACTCAACAGCTATACGCACTCGAGGTCTCTCGGAGGAAGATCACGGCTGTTCGTTGAAACGATTTTGAGGTGCGGACTCTAGAGGCGATGAGTATAACAGTGGCACGATCGTTTTCGCGTTTCGCGATATCGAAGCCGCGAGTCTCTCGAAGCCCTCTCTCTTGCGGCACGACGAAATAAAAGTTTAACGCAGGAGAAAGAGGCAGAAAGGAAAGTAAAGGGGAGGAAGCGAGAATATACGCGCCACGCCTCATCTCCGGGATCCATCGGGTCTCCGCTGCAATCCCCGATACCACAAAAAGCAGAAGCTTCCTCTCGTCTCGAAACACACCGATCCATCCCGCGCCTCTCCACGATCTTCGCCGTTTTTTTCCTTCGGCAATTTCTCGCTCGTGCCGTTCCACCGCGCGAGAGCGCGGGCAACAAACGCTATCGCGGAGTCCGCCATTCCGAGCGGCTAAACCCCTGAATGTATACCTGCCCACGGCTCTAATATACGTATTATACTTAATGCGCTGTACACTCGATCACGTTTTTCCCATCGGTATTCCGACTGAGACTGTTGTATCCTACCAAGCAGACAAAAACGAATCGTGGACCATGACGCTCGAGCGCAAGGCCGCAGCTCCGGATCCACATAAATTACCTAGCTTTCAAAGCCCTGACCGTGTTGCGCGTGCGCCTCGGCCGTACCACCGTACTCTAGTCGCTGCATAGGGCTACCCCGGGAGCGACGGCCCGTAAGTTTTTGACTCACCATCGACAGATTTAGTTACAATTTGGTTCGCTTCGCGTCGAGCGATAAGTGTCATACAAAAAATATAAACGCCCACCCGAGCTTCAAAAATCCAATCGTAAGATGTGCCAAGACGTTTAAAGCTTCCTTTTGAAGACGACTGTACCGGGTACATCCGCGTGACTCGATACACGTACGCAAACGATGGCAAACTTTCGGTGTGAGAAGTCACGTATCGATTTTGATCGTCCAGTTTCCGAAGAAACGGCTGCAGCCTCGCAATCATAGACGTATGGCCGACTGAAAATCCGTAATATACGACAATTCGATACAACGCTATCCGGGTTGTATACGGGCTCTCACTGATCACAGTCGTGCACACCTGTTAGCAGCAATTATGTAACATCAATGGAGCAATTACGGTGCACCGGAACATCAGAAGCTGCACAATGATTCGAGGTACATAGATTGAACGAGAAAGGGAAAGAGAGGGGGGGGGGGCAGTTCGTACAGTTATAGGGATTTAGGGACAATATGTATAGAAGGAAAGAACGATACTTTCGTGCTTGAGTGTGAGCAGTGAAACGGCAGTCGCCATCGGGCATGCTAGAAAAATCTCGCACCTGCTCTCGAGTCGTGCGAACTCGAGCAATGTGGGTTTGCTTCTCCGCGCGGGTACGCGTGTTCTCGTGCGAGCTACGTGTATCGAGGGCCACCCAAAAGAAAACGAATCCCCTTTTTTTTAATTGGTGCATTTAATTTTTTTAACAAAGAAAAACTTCAATCCGTACAACATCCTTATACTCCATTAGAGCTAATGAATGTTTATAATCTGTACGTCATTGTTCGATACGTCTTTTGAATTCGTTTTCCCTGATGTCTGCCAGTGCTATTGCCGTTTCTTCATCCAACTCAACAACGCTTCCTTCCATGAGAAAGTATTTTTCTTTTCATTCGATAGAGCGGGTGATCAGGGTTTGTGATGCGTTTACTCGAGCAGTCGGGACTCGAATTCAGATTTCAAATTCGGAGTATCATTCTCATCCTCAAATCTTCGAATAAAATTCGTTCAACCGAATTCCAAGTGACTTTTCAAACGAATCGTTGATTTTCCGAACATTATTTATCGAAAAAAAATATGATTTTGAGAATACCCGTCTCTGGAAATGATCCTCGCATTGGCCCAGGGTTCCAATACTCAACCATGATCGAACAACGATGCCTCTGAAACCCGTTTGGATTACGCATACTCGTACTTCGCGAAAGCGACACGGTTGGGGCCACAGGAGGGATAACTATCTCGAACAATGAAACGATAAATCAAGGATCGAGCTGTGGACTCTGCCGTCTCATTGGGCGTTGGTATTTCGTACAGTTCGCCTCTCGAGATTCCCTGATTTCCCTGTATTCGTGTTTGCGGACTATCCGTTCCTCTCGGAACTCAACGCGGAAACTTCCGATCCCTAGTTGCCTCTGTTTCCTGATAACACAAAATGCTTTCGAGAGAAGGCCCTTCTTCCGTTTTCTTTCCGCCCGACTCGCCGACGCGTATGTCTCGTGCACCGAGTAACTGCCTGTTCTGACACTCGTAAAACCGAATGAAGCCACAAAGTGGTTTATTATATTTCCCAGCTGTGTACTCGCTTAATACGTACGCGTATAAATTCAGAAGACAAGAATATACCTCAAGCATATATACGTATACATATATATATTCTTAAGGTGTACGTCGTCGAAATCACAGGGAGTATAAATCCCACGCCATATCCGTAATTCTCGAGTGAATTCAAGCGTGAATTATGTACTACTTAATGCGCGGACGGATAGGGGGCGCTGGCCGTAATCTATCGCCGAGCTCCATTCTCAAACTCGAATCTCGCGAACTCTATGAGCTCCGCTGGTGTGGCAATATGCGTTCCCTACGTGCGGGGATCGAAAGTTTTTCCGTCGTATACCGCTATCGGGCAGCTTGAAACACGTCCGCGGAACGCGCCGTCCTCTCATCTGAGCTATACTCGCGCGCGTGTACCGCGCCCTTACGGTGCGTTTTGCCAGCAGTTCTCTCGATCGTACACTGGCGTAGCGAGCGATAAAAAAATGAGCCCTCGCGACGACCGAATCGTGCAAGGTGTACCTACGTGTCTCGGTCGTGGAAGTTTCATTATTACGTGATTATTGAGTGGTTGACGTTGGAAACGTTGGACTTGTATGAAAAATCGGTATTCGAATCGTTCGATGTTTTTTTACCACGCTCGTGTAGCTTGTGATTGCGAATGTTTCTTTGGATTAATGTTTACATTGCGGCATTGGAGGTTGATGGCAATTAACGTTTGAAAAATTAAGAGTTGCTTCGTTTATTTTGTCTCGCTTTTGTTCGTAAATTTTATCAATCATTTTTTGATATATTTAGAGTCGTGCAATATCAATTTACCAAATTTTTTTTTTTTTTTTTTTTATATAAGGATAAAAAATGGGAATCGATTATGTAAAATTCATACATTATTTACTATGTTCGAGTATCGTTGAACCAAATAATCCTTCGTAAGAAAGGATTATTTGGTTCATTATTTGATTCGGAAAATTTCGGTTCGCTTTTTTTTCATCGCTGCGTTATGTTCTTTTTTTTCTTATCGCTGGTTTCGTTTTTGAAAAATTTAAACACAATTTTTCCTTTTCAGTTGGACGACCGAATATTATGATAAATATATAATTGATTATAAATAATTATTGGGAAAACTTAAAATTTAATTGTCTCAAGAAATCGTTCGTTGGCACGCTCCAATAAACGATTACCTAAAGCAGACAAATCCGTTCATTTTCAGTTTTCGCGAAGATTGTCAATTCTCAGCCTCGTCTTGAAAAATTCGTCGCGAGATACCTTTGTTGAGATACGCGATGTTCCGAAGTCTCAATTATGCGCGTCGCTTTCCTGGTAACTTTCGCAATCGGACAGTTTCTAATGCACCGAGAGGCGCAAGTTCATTCGTGGAAAGTCTCGAATAACGATGTCGGTTATAAATGAAGTGTGACAAGGCTGTCTCGTAGCCAGGCACTTCGAACGCGGGTCGTATGATTTATTGAAAAAGTGAACGCGTATTTGCGTCGGTATACGTTGATCGGTATGTAATACACGGGTGTACAACTCTATCCGCGATCGCTCGACTTTCTCACGAGATCGAGTCATCGAGCGGGTTGGATTTCGCGACGGGTGATATACGCGCGTATACGCACCAATGTACGGAAATTGCTGGGATAAGGTTCAAGCGCACGAGCGCGCATTTATTAATCGACCATCTCGAAAAGCGAGTTCGCGCACGCGCTACTCCGATTATCAAAGGAAAGTATCCGCTCGGCTCCTTCGATAATACGTGTACGCGTATAGAGTCGTACCGGGTATATTATATACTCCGGTAGGATACACGGAAATCACTCATCACGCGTGTTTTCCATTATTATACTTTTACTCGTATAATCTGCACGCCATGGGGCGTGATTCCCATGCGTCGCAACGAGCCGTACTTTTTTCCTTCCACTATCCATCCCGTCGTGTCGTCTCGCGATAAACCAGTTTATTGGGTCGAAGGAAGAAGGCGCACCTCGAATAAAATTACCAACCAGAACTCATACGTATCTGGATTTTTCAAAATCCCACTTTGCTCTCCTATTTCACTCTTTATCTCGAGCCACAACGAAAAATACTGGTTACCATTCGCACGAACCGGCTCCGTTCGGATCGATTTATTTCTTTACCGAACTCTTTTCAAATTCTGCATCGAGAGTAACCAGTGCTCGTCGGATTCCGATTCGGAAAATATAAAATCGTGTTTTTTATAGTTTTTGTTTTTCTCTCAGCGAACCGATAACCGATCCAAGTTTCTCTTCGTTTGTACAATTGTTGTAGCGAGTTCTAGGCGAAAGAAAGTTCACCGGTCAAAGAACCGGCGCGAGGAGCTCCCAGCGGAAAATGTTTTTTTTTCCGCTTCGCACGCTTCACTTTTACCGCGAATTCAAAGTGCTCGCGCAATTATAGATTTGTAGATAGTAAGTATTTTTCCAATTACCGACACGTGCTGTTAGCACTCTCGGTTAATTGCAACTGGCGGCCCGTACGTTTCTTTTTTCACCCCGGAAGAAGCCCGGCTATAAATATCGATGACGTTGATGAGGCAGAAACCGAACCGATTGTACGAATAATAATCGGGCGATCAATCAACTCGGTCACTGGGATGCCGGATACCGAACAAGGTGAGAGTCCAAAAGCGCGTGTATATCTGTATACACGCGCACGCGAGACGGGCCCTTTGGCTCTTGGTGGAGAAACAGTAAACTCAATTATACGTATGTATCAAGCCTTCCGGAAAGTTTTGTTCGTTTTTGGAATAAAACAAAATACAAATTCTTTTCGGCTCCCCACTCGATGAAATACTTCGAGGCCATTTTCGAAAAGCGCGTGTCACGATCCGGTGTACAATTTTTCTGTTAGTCGCATACCCAATGTTTATCCCATTACTCTCGATCGTTTTTACGATTGGGTAGAAAAAAAATTCAACTCACGAAAAAGTAACCTTTTTTCGATTTTTTTTTAAGGGGACAAAAAAGACTGTCGTAATCGAGTTTCGAAGACTTACTCTATCTGTGTCGACGCAGAAAAAAATGTCTGAAAAGATTACAGAAAATTGTGGGGCAGTGGTAGCTACGACGAAAGCGTTTTCTTTTTTTTTTTTTGTACGCGTTCTGTAGGAAGGCGGAACACTTTTGTGGATCGGAACCTCGAACACGAGAAGTTTTCCTTACGTAAATTAGTTTCCAAAGTGCTTTGCAAATGGAGTTTTTCAAATCAAATTTGCTTCTACAGAAATTTCATTTGAAAATCTTCAAGCGAATGTATTAAGGCGGCAATTGGGTGAAATCTGCCCAAATTATACGTCCCCTTAATTCAAGAAGTTCCGGTCAAGCTTTTCAAAAATTGGGAGCAAAGTAAAAGCTGTTCTATTTTATCTTGGTGATGTTATTTACACTTTATTTAAAGAAGTTGAAAACGGTAATTATGTTTTGTCCCACGTTTTCGTTTGGCGTCTTAATAAAAATATCCTAGCTGTTTTTTTATAGTTTCCGTAAGTTCAGTGGGCCACGACTTGAAACTTGACGAAACATTGCTTATCGGTGACTTCCCAGATTGGACGTCTAATAACAGTATCCGATAAAATCGGAGGCAACGTAGATTTTTACGGGGTGCGATAAGGCCTTAATTATCATCATGTGCATCTAAAATACGAACGAAAACGGCATCTTTTTCCAATCGGGGGATAAATCGGGGATCATCAAACGATTAGATCGGAAAGCGTCATTGCTTTCCCACAGTATTTACGATCATAGCGTTTCGGTAAACGGAAACGTTTGGCGCGGGCAATTTCAACATTTTTATCGCTCTCAAATAATTTTAACGACTCGGGTCGTAAAGTGTCTGTCAAAAATACGGAAGTTGGAAAGGTGAAAAGATTTTTTTTTCTTTTCTTTTTGGGACGAAGAAATATAATTTTCAGCGCATCGTCCGTGAATTCTTAAGAGGACTCGGTTGAACGTCATCGTACATCACACTGCCCGAGTGCATACGTACCCTTCTTCCCCACCTCCTCCTCCCCGCCCGACTCTTCTCACTCACCTCGGCGTCTTTTTATTTTCGTTTTTCAACCTCGTTTCGCCGGTTCGAAGCTTCCGCGAAGGAAAGTACTATCCGTCCATCTATCTTGATACCGCGTCCCGTCGAATCGGAGAGGGAAAGAGAGATGGGGAGAGGGAGATGGAAAAGATCAGAAATTCGAGAGTAGACGGAGCGCGTATCACAAGTGGGAGACGTTGGCTCGTTCGTTCGCTGCGCGTGTCGAATCGCTTGACCCTTTGCACTCGCACCACGCTTATGCCACTTCTGTGAGCTCCTGACTCCTTCTTGTACCCACTCCTTTCCCATGCCGTTTGTCCGATCAAACCTCAAGGTAACTTTTCTAGCGGCCAAGTCCTCCGAAGCTTTCACTTATCGAAATTATCGAGAGAGAGAGAGAGAGAGGCGATACTAGAAAATAATAAAAGGAGATAGCACGAATAATAAATAAATCGCACTAGACACGCTCGTTGACAATAACGAGACGTCGAACGCGAACAAGCCATTACGAAATGTCCCCTTTCGCGCGTCACCCATTCTTAACGCTTTTCCGCTCAGCGATACACGCGCCGTCTCGCACACGCGGAAATGCAAAAGATTTAATGACTAATCATTTTTAATAGGCAGCAAATAAATGTTCGCGCTTCGAATGCTTTTCAGCTTACATGTACTTTCGGAACTTTGCTCATTGATTGACCATTAGGTTTTGATTTTGAGCCTATTTTAAAAACCTTTGACTCGAATCGCGCCGTATACCTGACTCTACTTTGTGCTGGGAATTTCAATACTGCTGCATAAAACTCCCGACATCCTGCTTATCGTTTCAAAGTGTAGGAAACGGAAGTTTAATGCTGTTCTTCAGTGAGAATTCGTTTGGAATGTAATACGGTGCTGCTTTATTACCTCGAACCTCGTACTATTCGGAGACACTGCAAAGTCAAAATAATAAACAAAAAAATTTGTAGAAAACAGCAAAGTTACGTTGTTTTTCGAACAAACCTCGTTTATTGTCACGGGACGTTCAGTACGGTTCCTCGTCGCGCAACGGGTGCGCGGACCGGTAGCTGAGCGGTCACCCATCGCGGGATCGCCTCCGGTCGTGGTGCCTCTACGGGAGACCGCTTCAGTTACCAGGCGGATAATTATCTCCGATAATGCTCGACGTCGAATAATCTCTGACTCTCATTTCCGCGTAAGGCACACGTTCCCGAGGTATAACGCGGAGATGACAAAGTACAGCGATCAATAAAGTCCGAGCGCGTGTATCATTCGACTCTGAAAGCGTTGCCGGTCGGCGTATTAGTCAATTTAAAGTATTGGAAATTCATAACGCGCGCGGCGGTGGGGATTGTACGAAACGTTCGATCGCGGAGCGAAGTTTCAGCCGCGCAATTATGATCAATGAACGCAATGAGAATAACGAGATATCGGAAGGGAAATCGGTTCGCGCGGATAGAAATTTAGCGCGCGCGCGTGTGTTACACGAGCTGGGAGTCTAATAAACGTGTACGTCGCACGTAAGTCACGCTTCATCCGGAGATCGAGGGAGGAGCGAGAACTCGTAACGGGAATTCTGATTGAGCGTTATTCGTTTTGTTTCCTTTTTTTTTTCCGTCTATTATCGATGCTGCTTTCCTCTCGCTCTCTATGAAACCTGGGTAGCTACGGACAACGCTTCGTAAATGCTTGATGCCAGCCTCTGTAAATGTACGCGTTTGTACACGCGTAGGCCGTAGGAGGTTTCGTTGTGTCGAGCGCAAAGCGTTCCATAGCTGCGTCACGTTACAGACATCGGGTATCGTTACATTTGAAATTACTTGCTGGGCTCGTCTTGCGTCTTTTCAACGTATACGCAAGCATGATTTATTTCCACCATCTTTTTTCTCTTTCTCTTTTTTTGTTTTTATTTTATCGAAACGTCTCTGTGACTCAGGATTTAATAGTTAACCACGTCATTCTGGGATACCGCTCTTTCCAAGATTCGTCACGCGCGCTATCTTTTCGATCACTTTCCTTGGTCGAACATCCGACGAAGCGCACATCGCGCGGAAATTGTCGCTCCGTAGACAGTATTGAGTAAGATCAGAATTATTTTGTCAATTGGTCAGCCCAATTTTGTACGCGTAACCTTTTCTTTGTTTGAATCGTCGATCAAGTTGAAACGCCGAGTGATGTAGGAAACTTTGGTATCAAAACCATGACCATCTTTGATTTTGATTTATAAAAAATCTCTACGGTGAAAAATCTCTACGAAATTTTTCGACCCGATCTCGAACGATCGGCGAAAAATGTTTGTCGATGAAAAGGCTAACGGAAAAAGAGGAGCGCGGAGCAGCTGCGGAGAGTCGTAAGACGACGGTCGAGCGCGAAGAGCAGCGGGTCTCGGCGGGATTCGCGGGCGTATCGTTCGTTTATCGTTTAGGTATAACTGTTTACAACCGTGAACATTTGAACTTCGATTCTTGGTATATGCGCCGGTTAACGTACCGGGAAACCACAACTGGACCGTAGGACTAGTTTTGTTTTTCGAGCGACCAATAAACGTGCCACTTCTCACGGTTTTTATCAACAAGACGGAAAATCGGGTTAAAGTGGAATCGCCTCGCGATCGTTCGCGCGTGTACCGATTTGCAGTTTCGCGGGTAATATAAACCCGAGCGTCTTTTATGTTTCATCCGGATAACGCAATTGCCCGGGGTTGCTCGACATTTGTCGTTCTTTTATCCGGCGAGAATCCGCTTCACCGTGGATTCCGTACGACCGGTTATCATCGTTCCCAAAGTCGACGCATTAAAGGAAAAAAGTGGGACAACTGTATCATCGCGGGTATCGTTTCGTATCTGATACGAATAAGCGGCAAAACCGGGTCTGTCCCGGTGATAACTGGGTCTACGCACGGTTGACAGTATTAAACCGAGCACTACCTTGTATTACATCTGCCAGTCGACTTCCGAAGTGAATCGTAAATATTCCTCCGGTTCCGCCTACAAAAACAAAACCTACCTCTCCGTATCCGCGAACCAGCACGTGCAGTCGGAATGAGTAATCGAGACTCGTTTCGTCCCATGAAAAATTACTTTCGTTTCCGTACGCTAACAGAAATGTCCAGAGTAAAAGAGGAGATAGTAGAATTCCCTATGGTTTATTGACACCCCAATGGTGTAGAAGTTACCGTTCTGAAACGTCAACAAAATCTTCCATCGATGAAAAGTAAATACCAATTTTATTTGGGTAAACAAAAATTCCAAATGAATTTATATGAGTGCTTAAATTTTGTATTATATATTGTTATAGAAGATTATAAGTCCCGGAAAAAAATATGAAATGTGCACAATAACAAGAGTCGTCCGCAATAATGAGATTAACGCGACACGGTTGAAATTTTTTGCACAAAACATTTGATTTCTCGAAGGGGTAGTACGATTTATCGAAAGATAATGAGATTCATCGATGCTACTTTCGATTACTTTTCAACGAAAACCGGAATCTCCTTATTGGGTGTTTCCAAAGAATTCCTATTATTTGCGTTCCGAGAAGATTTCGCGCTATATGTATCAATACGAAAGTATGTATACGCGCGCGTGTATACACGGACACCCGGTAACTCGACGAGTCCTCGGATATCTCGAGTACATTATTTATTACACCGCATTGTTTCCCGCGATTTTTCTTTTCCGTTCAACGCTGGTAAACTCGAGGTGTCTTGGCCGGCCATCGGGGGAGAGCTAAGAAACTTTATTGGGACATTCCTTTCGCTCACTCTTTTTTGCACGATGAATGAGTTTCCTGTCGTCCTTCGTTTCGTAGAGTAGGCTGCTTTCCCTCCCCTGCTGGCTACAGTGAAACGACGCCTCGCAAATCCGCTGAATATTATAAATCAGGATGCGCAGACTTGTTTGCGCACCGGGAGTTCGTTCAAGGGTGTAAATAATTTTAACGATAATTTTTTTTAGCATTTTATTTCCGAAGAGAAAATAAAAAAAAAAGTATTGGCGTGTTTGGGATTTCGCGTCATTGGTCGAGTATCTTATTACCCCATTCTCCTGTCTCTCCCGATACACACATACACAATGTCAAGTATCGAATTTCTCAGCTGGATAGGTAACCCGTGTAAATGGATATTTTATTCGAAAACGTGAAATTTTGAAAACCGCAAAATTTCTCGGCTTCACGGTCACCCGATTGCTTGCTAAAATCGGCTCTTATATTTGAGGGAATGACGAGCACGCTGGATACTTTCGACGCAGCATACTCACATACATATAAGTAGCGTATACTTTCCATAAAAATTATACGAGATATCAATATGAATCCAACGCCGTTATTTTAGATCGGCGAAAACCTTTTCCAAGCGCACCCAGTCTGTTTTAAAAATATTAAAAGGGTCTATTTAATCGGAAATTTTCAGCTGATGACGAATATCAACGAATTTTCGTCGAAAGCACTGCACACGGCAAAAAATCGTGATTTTAGAAGCTTTTTACAATTTTTTCATGGAAATTTTGGGTTTTGGGGAAAATGAATGGTAGATTCGTACTCAGGGGACAAAATTACATCGAAATGGACCTATAAAAAAAATATTAAAAATCCAAAAAAGTTTTCGATTTTTGGGAACAATACGTTTTTTCACTTAATCGCCTATAACTTTTTTTTCTTTAGGATTCGGCACTCCACCCTGAGCTCAATCTCTTCGTTATGCTTTTCTCTTCAAAATGCTTTTTTAATCATTGATATCCGATGATTTTTCGATTTTTGGCAGAATTTCAAAGTTGGACCGTCGATT